>BMAO01017831.1:0-87888 GCA_019973975.1 Trichonephila clavata
GTGGCACCTGCTCAGCATCAGAGGGTGCGTAAGATCAAAGAATAATAACATCAGTTCTCTGGAAAAAATTCCATATAACCTGGCAAAGTGATGACAAACATATTTTTGAAAATATGGAAAATTGACACACTCCATCCCATCATTAAATACTGGGACAAATACATATTTTTACAAACAATTAATTTGATCCTACATAGCCGTGCTGTTAATCGTAGTTAAACATTGAATAAAAGACGTTGCTTATTTAGTTAAAATTAATGTAGTTTGAGTCGGACTGAAAAATTGATGAAACCTAAACTTAAATTTAGCAAAAGGAAACATATTTCATAAAGTCATTTTCACAGATCACTCTTTAAGTAAGATTCAAAAATAGTAGAGCACTTGCTATTTTTTTCTGTAACATCTATTGTCATTTCTTTAAAATGCGAAACATCTCCTTTTCAAATACCGAATATCAAACCAATTTTTGTGTACACTGAAAGATTCTGAGAAATGGAACAATAACACCATTTGCCTTGTCTAATAGAAAAACAGAAAGATAGAGCGAGATAGATAATGATGCTATTACAGCAAAAGTGATACAATTGCACTGAATGGTAAAGGTCAATCTCTACACGTACCCTTATCCGTCTCCTTGTATCATATCGAATACTACCACATGTATCTCGAGCTATGGATCTTTTTCGACCATCGCACGCGTTCTCATTATTCCGGAATGTTTAAGTAAGTGAGTGAAACATAAATTACCGTCGCACTATAAAGCAATATCATGAGCATTGGTGACGGACCTCATAAATTTTAAACTCGTTGAAGTGATAAGGATAAGACATAAGCTGAAAACCTCTCTCCTAGCTACCACACTAACGGGAAGGCATGGAATCTAGACTGATTTAATGCGTATCGGTCCTCTCTACTCATCTTGGTTCAATGGCATCAGGACTCGAACCCGCGACACTCCAGCCTCGAGTTCCTCAAAAAGTTTGAGTGTACACAAGTATTGTTTTGGTATGTTATTTTTAAAATGAAAATTAGCAAATATATCTATACAAATAAATAAAATTGAAATGTATGTTTGTAATTTAAAATTAGCAGCTTTTTACTAAATGCATTTAAAGGTATATGCGGTACTTATATCAAAAATCAATTTATAAAATTGTTATCTGTCTGTCGGTCTTTCTGTCTGTCTGTTTGTTACAGGCTAATTTCGGGAACTTCTGGTTCGATTTAAAATTATTTCCAATAGAAAGTTACATTTTCATGAGTAACATACATATTTTATCAACATATTCTACGGAAACGGGAACTACGAGGGTTAAACGTTGACGTTGTTTAATCGCCAAGTTACAAGATTATGTATGCATTTGGTCAATAATGGAAATTTAATAAAATTTTCACATTTGTAACAAATAACTTAAACATAGTGTAATTCTAGCATCTTTACAAAATCAATTTAATGGTTTTTATTAAACGTCTAATTTATTACGTTACGTTCGTTAAATGTCAAACTCAAACTGGAGAACTATCAAGCTGGCTAAAAGCCTCTATTCCGACAATTCCAGATATTTTAATGCAAATTTTCTCCCACTTTTGAAAGGGGAAACGAAATAAAGTATTAACAAACGGTGCGCGATATTGAAAATTATATGGTAATACACTGACAGTTTCATAAAATTTGATTATTTTAGTAGTTTTGATTAGTTTGATTAGTTTTGAAATTATTATTAATTTGAATTTTTAGCTCAATTATACAATACTATATTTTGCACAAAATTTTCACTTATACTGAACCTAGATATTTTACATGGAAGTATTACTTGAAGATATATACTAGACATTACTATGGAGGAAGCCATACAATGTCATATGTCATGTTCATATTTTGAAAACTCTCCTGTAATCCAGAGGGGTACACCGGCAGATGAAATCAGTCTCACTTAAATCATCGTTTACGGGAAAAGTTGAAAATTTCAGTCTGAAAACGAATATGAGAGTGCATCAATGACGTAGGATTCGCAATTGAAAATGGGTTATGGTGTTTGACGCAATTGCTGAATATATTTTACTCAGAGAATTTTGTAATGTAGAAGAAAAGGATGTAAATCTTATTGCCTGCTTACCTAGGTTTGCAACAAAATTTAATTGGATTGTGGTTGCGCGATCAATATTGGCGCCTAACAATGACATGGTCCATAAAATCAACATTGAAAATTTAAAACGACGTGCGGGGAAGGGGGATGAAGAATATCAATGAATACAACTTGATAAAGAACAAAGTATCATATCCCACGGATTTCACCATTTGAACTTTCGCGTACCTCACATAAACTTCAATTAAAACTAAATGTACCAGTTACAAAAATCTCGATGCTTCGACTATGTAAAGGAACGAGGCTTGATCACAAACTGATGCAGAATATACTTGGTTCCTATATTTGAACATATTTCAAGAAAAGGAGGTTATCTTACCAGAATTCAAGTATCCCCACTGACCTACCTGTTTGAATTCAAGCAAGTTCAATTTCTAGTTTACTGTTAGCATAACAAAGCCAATATTTCAGGTAGCAGGGTTCATTTGAAAAGCGTTTTCCCATGGCCAACTGTATGTAGCTTGATTGGTGTCCACGCCCAAATCTTCACACATGTTTGAATTGACGTAAAATATATAATATGGTATACAGTAGCATCTCTTAGAATAATATTCTTATTTAAATTCTTTAAAGAGGAATTATTATTAAACGTAGATACTTTTGATTTTTAAAAGTATTAATAGTTTGCTATTGAATATTTGTTGTTAACTATTAATAAACACATGCTTTCAGTTTTAAACTAAATTAATTTTAGAATCTTAAATATTGGTCTTAAAATACAATAAAATGTCCATATTATGTTATTTACTTTTAATGATAATGATTACGATTCTGGACAGTTATTTACATATTATCAACGAGCGGAGCCAGTAAAGTTATATATATATATATATATATATATATATATTAAAAAAAGCTAGTATATATAAATTATTTGTACCAGAGCTAGCTTCATATAGTACCAAAAGAAGTTTGGTGTGTGTATTCATTTGTGTATGTATAAAATTTATGCATTGTCAGAGTCTCAGAGAACACAGCACAACCATCGGTGACAAATGTCATCCTTTAAAAAATTCTGAATTCTTATCCAGATTTATCTTTGAAATTTTTTTTTTAAAAAATTAGATTTCGATTATCTCCAACTCTGAACAGAATATTACGTCAAGTATCTGTATAGAAAATTTAATTTATGACACAGAGTTTGAGAATTATTGTTAATATTTAAAAGAAAAGCACGTGAACAACATAATGCCTACAGTGTACATTTAATTTATATCGGAATAATTATATATTATAATAATGTTCACTTACGTTTATTTAGCATCATATGTTTTATTAAATGGTATCTCAATGAATATTTTTCATACTATAACTAGATTTTCTTTAAAAGGAACTGTGTGTGAGTTACATTATCGTCGAACTTTAAAGCTGCACTTGTGTGTTGGTGACAGACCTCGTAATTTTGAACCATGGTAAATCTACAATAACGATACCTTAGCTGGCATACCCCTCTAACAGCCTCCACCCCACACCAACGTTTAAGACTCGGCAGATTTAACGTGCAACCTCTACACGGCGGGTGTTCAGTGGCACTAGTATCAAACTCTTGACACATAAACCAACAAAGTCGTGATCCCTAGGCTACCACGGCCTGTTTAAAAGGAAGCATTTTTATATATTTGAACAGTATTACTGCTTTATTATATTTTTATCTTTTCTTCTTTTTATTTATTTATGTCTGTTTATTTGTATTTTAGATGGCTAAGAACCAACAAATTTTGGGATTGACTTTGAATTAGAAATCCTCACTCAATGATTTTATGCAAGAATTTACGATATGTATTTCTACAATGTAGTGCTAATTGATGAAAATTGAGAAAAATATATTGTATTAAGCAATAATATCGCCAGAATCAAGAAATCAAATATTTTATCAATTACTAACATAAAGACTTTCTTTCAATTCTATCGAATTATGGAGAAATTTACTTTCCACATTTTAATAGAGTAGTACTATGTATTAAAAGTAAAATTTTTGTTGTTGAAAATAATACATTTTTGAAATTATTCATGTGCAAAATTTGATACTGTTAAACCTAAGTTTACTGAATCTCATGATGATTATTCACGCCAAAATTGCTGTAACCTCCCTCTTATTTTGTCAAGTGTTTATACTTATTAGATGTATGAGCCCCTTTGCAGCGAGAGGCTGGCATCATATACAGATATGAACCAATTTACAATTAATAATTTATAGATTATTAAAATTTGTTTATTTTTATTAACCTAAATTGAGTGATTACTTGAAATGAAATTATTGAATAAGAATACTTATACCAATCGAACATGCAAGCTACCAAAAAGCCTCAAAGATACATGGCAGAAACAAGAAATAATTGAATATTTCCCACATAACTGTACTGAGTATATTTAGTAATAGAGCGTGATTATATATATATATATATATATATATATTTTAAGAAAAATCACTATTAACTTCTTAAATATATTCTATTCTTAAATATATAATACTTACACATATTTAAATTACTATATAATATGTAAACTTCACGATATTAGATTTATTTTTAGAACTAAATAGTTTTATTTCAAAATTAAAAATGTCCCTTTGATGAATGTTTTAAAATAAAGGGTTTAGATGTCATAAAATTAAATATACATTTATGCATTATTTAAAGTATATTTAGATATAATTATCACATTTTTATATTAAAGGATAAATTTCTTCAAAATTATCTTTGAAATTTTTATCAATATAAAATACCTTTCATATTAATATTATACTGAAACAATGGAACAAATTAATGCCCAATTTAATTCTACTCAGAAGACAAAGTTATTTGCGAAATCAAGAAAAATTAAAGCTTGCATAGAATATTTTTAAGTAAAAGCCTAGATCAGAAATGTAATTAATTTAATCATCTATAATTAATTTTTATTAGATTTTTCTATCAGAACTTAATTAAAGGTAAATTAACTAAAACATTATATTCCTTTACCTGTATGAAAAATTTAATGTCTCTTTCCTTTTAAACCGATTGATATGAAAATTTATAGTTTTATTTCTTTTTTTCTTGATTTTTAGAATTTTTTTAAATCAAATTTTCTTAGTTCAAAGATATATATTTCTATTTAAATTAATGAATTTTGGAACTTGGGTGTTTGAACTAAAAAAATAATGAAGCTTTTTTTTCAAAAAACTTAGTTATTTTAAAGATGTTTTATCTTTTTTCTCAATAAAGTTACTAAATCACTTTTTAAGTAATACACGGAAAAATAATCAACATAAAATTCATTTTGCTAATTATTCCAGAACACTTTTGGGACTAAATGGAGAAATAAATTTTCAAAACTCATTATTTTAATGACTGGGGCAATAAATTACGAATCGTTAAGGATATATACTTTTTCTCTTTTAAGTTTTGCAAAATGAGCAAATGAAGGAGACACAAAAAATTAATTAACATTTAAGGAATGCTAATTTATTTTAAAATGCTCAGACCAAAGAAATGCTTTTATTATGCACAAAAAATCATATCTAAAGGTGTAATATTTTGAAGCTTCTTCAAAAACTCTATTCCGCCAGCAAAAGACATATTTTTGAATCGTTTGGGTTTTGGAAAATATCTTTTTTTTTCAATAGACTAAAAGGGTTAGTTTTTACCAACCAAAAACGCCGAAAGGAAAAGTATGGGGAATATAAAACGAAAGAGATTATACCGATTTTCTTCTTTTCTTCTTGTTCTTCTCTCTCTCTCTCTGAGTAAAATTTTTCCTTTCCTCAGCTATTCATTTTTCGTGAAAGATGACATATTCGATGGTTTGTCGTCTCGATAATCTTTTAATATGAAAGACTTTGACGGGTTTGCTCCATGTGTTGTGAGTTTTTCCGCTTGTATTGCCATTCAAAGAATAGTGAGAAAATATTTTTAGGTTATGTTGAAAAGAATTTAGTGGAACAGGAAAACGTATGCCACGTCTTCGTTTGAGAAGATCCTTACACTGTAAATGTTGTTAACATATAAAAAAAATTAAATAAGTTCGCTTATCCAAAATGTTCCTAGAATTTATTTTACTTCTTAGTTCAATTTATTTCCATTATTATGTTTGTGAATTTTCCTAAATATAGATCTAGTTGTAATATTTCTTAAGCAACAACAGTTGAGTTGCTAAAACATACTAGTTTTTCTTTGATTGCTCGTATGCTTATTTTCCCATTTCTAAATTTTCATTCTTATTACTGCAGTTGTTGAAGTAATTTGTCTTTTCTCTATTTTTACTTTTTTTTCTTGTTTCATTTACAGAATTGAGGATTATAGAAATATCCATAGGTTTCTTTTAAAAATGCTTTAATTTCTGGCTTTGTTTTATTAACTGGATTTAAAACTCAACGAAATATAATTATACATTCCATTTTTAATAAAAAATTTAAGAAAACTCCTAAATGTGTGTTTAATAAGTTAATACTACTTTCTGTTGCATTTATTTTATGTTGAAAACGGAAATATTTTCAAGCAAACCGTTCCTTATATTTTAATTCCTTTCTAATAGAAACTTAGCGAAATAATGGTGATACAGACAATTTTGAATTTCTTTTTGGCAAACAAATTTCGAGAATTGGCGACAATTTTAGCGATTTGATGATCATATAGGTGTTCATTTTTGGCGACTTGTTGACCCTATGGATGCTTCTCGAAACAACTGGGAAATTCTTTAACCTCATGATCTATAACGTGAGCGGGGTTTTCGAGAAAGTACTTGGAGGTAGCCACACAGACTATAAATAGTGGCCACTTGCTGAAGCTGAGTAAATTTTGGATCAGTTGCTATAGATTTCACCTGCCTATGAAAAAGGGGTTGCATGCGAATTAATTTAACTTGATGTGTATGTATTTTTAGACACTGGTAGTTATGTCTGAGTGCTGCATAAGTAGTGAAAAACTTGTGAAATGTATCGTGGAAATTTTACTGATGAATCCTGTCTTTTAAGGATTATTGTAATGAACAGAGAAGAAACTATATTGCTTGACCAAGTATTTCAACAAACTGCTCAGTTATGGGGATCAACACAGAACCTCTCAATACTTAAAAAATTGGATAGATAATCAAAGGTTGAAACGTAAAAGCCCCTTCTCCCAAGCACTTGCACAATACCTGAGTTTTAATGTGGAGCACCACTGCCCCTGACTTCCTTTAGCAATCATGTCCTTGGACTCCCGGGGGTCACGTTCCATATTACTTTAAGTAACAATGTCAATAAAATGTCTGACCACCCCGAACTTCTAAAGAATTGGTTCTGGAACAGATTGATGGGATTCCACTGGATGTAGTGAAGATCTATACTGATGGCAGTAAGGGAGAAACAAACACTACTGGCAGTGGAGTTTTGATTGAACTACCTGGCCGCATTATCAAAATTCAGAGAAGAAATTATGATCACGCTTCTGTCTTCAGAACTGAGCTAATAGCTATCATGTGCGGTATTTCATTATATAATAACATACAAGGCCAAGCTTTTTCTGAAATTTGGATCTTGACAGACAACCGATCTTCCATCCAACATTTATCGAATTGACCATCTATCGGTGACAGCACCAGCAGGAGTATTCTACACCTTTTTAAGCAGCTTTCAGATCTACACCCTATCCATCTACAATGGGTCCCTTCTGATGTAGGCCTGCCCGAGAACGAAGAATAGGATGATCTTGCGAAGGTGGCTGCCAGTGATCCTGTGGACCTGGAAGACCACATGGTTCTTACGTGAACCGATATCTACTCTAGGGCTAAAGAATTGATATGTAGAACCTGGATTGTTTCTCCTGTACACCCATGGTATTTTCAAAGACATCCTGGATCCACCATATCATTCAAGGATTCCAGATCGTATCAGACGGCATTCTCGCGATTTTCAACTGGTCACCAGAGGTGCATGAATTTTGAAGGTGGTAAAAGAAGCTGCCCAATTTGCACCAAATGCGAGATCAGTCCTTTTTCTCCTCAGTACATTCTGCAATGTGTGAGGTTTTCATGTGAGGAGGCGGTTGCTTCCCCCTGCTGTTCTTAGACTTTGTGAAGATAAATGGTCTCATGGATCTAGTCAAGTTTCACTAGACCCGATGGGGATTAGTCCCACCCCCACCAGGATTACTGTCGGTAATAAATTGCATCCTTCTTGGAAATTTGTTTTGTTTTCTATGAGATTGGTGGCTTTAAATCCACGATTCCGGATCTACACGACAATACGTATATACATATATGTATGTACATAATAATTTTCTGTTTGCGTTAAAGCTCTCTTCCGATGGATTTTATTTATATTTATGAGAGTCTTAAGTCCTCCTAGGCAACCCGGGATAATTAAGAAAAGTTTCTTTTACCCACCTGTACAGAAGAAATACAGTTTTAACCACAATTATATCTCCTGTCATATGGATGTATTCAAGTTGAGAGGATGCAATACTGCATCAGTCACTGAATCCGACTAATCATTAAATTAAATCACAGATTGTATGATTAATTAAAATCTTAGAATTTTCCGGTTGGAAAAAAAACATAATATTTCAAAAAAAGCAATGTGTTTCTAACGTTATTAGTGAGTTTTCAAATGTTTCAAATTGAAAACGAAACCACATTCTCATTTTTCATTTGTTCTTTTTTCAATTAATCTGTGAGGGAATTTTTATGCTTAAAATATTTCTCCGCGTTATTCTAAAATATTTGCTTTAGAATAAAATAATTGTCTGTTTGTCTTTAAACGTCAGTCATGATATATGTGCATGAAAATACATTAAATAATAAATTATTAAATCGTATCGTTTATTTTATAAAAAAGTTTAAAATGAAATACAATATAAATTATCCGTAAATAAGTATTGTAATTTTATTTAATAATATAAATTAGTAAGTGGGTGTTTAAAAGATCCATTATATTATTTTGTACATATTTATCTTTAAAAAATTGTACAGGATACATTTTACTGTTAAAAAAGAAATTATTAAAAAAGAAATTTCCAAAAATTAATTATTTGTTTTAGTGTCTAAAATTTAATTATAATAATCTTATTGAAATACAAGGAAACTTCTAGAATCGCAGATGATCTTGCACTGCTCATTTATAGCTAGACTAAATTAAAATTGTTTTTTAAAGTGCAGGGGTGTCTAAGCTTTTAATGCATACTTTCGTATCCGTGGAAGGATGTTACTTGCTTCTTTATATTTTGATAACAAATATTTTTCACTCCCTGGAACTGTTTAATATTTTCAATAATGATTGATCGTTCATTAAATATAATGTGTTGCAATGTCCTTTTTGATCTAAACAATAAGCATCAGTTAAAATTGAACACACAATTTTCACTCTTATGAGAGATTAAGTAAATTCTTTAATATGTATCTTAGACATTTTTCGAAGTTTTATGGCTAAACATTTTCATTAACATTCTCATTAAAATACAAAGAACTCAGAAATTAAATTAGAACAAACTGTTTATAAATATAAGAAATATGTTACTTGTTACACAGGGGTGTTATAATTAAAGTTACACTATTCAGAGGCCTGCTCATCGGATTTGATGAAACTTGGAATATATGCTACTAGGACCATGGGGGAAAAGGAATTATGTTGAAAGAAAAATTAGTAAAAATTTCGACCACCAGGTGGCTTTTATCGATTATTCCTTACGCAAATCTATAAGTACTCTATATAAACTTGTAGTCATAACCAGAGAATCATTCGACGCGCGTTTACCATCGTTAATCAGTTCCTTAAAAAACATCGAGCTTTACTGGTGAAAATTTTATCAGAACGGCAGCACCCACTTAGTTGCTCTGCGAGAAAATCATCGTTTAAAGGATCTGCTACAAAGCCCCATATCAAGGATTGGTTTGAGGAAAATGAATTTGAAATTTGAAGAGACTGAAGATTTGGGTGTGCTGCGGGAAGAGGATGGAAACCGATTGGGACTGAAAGTGTCAAAGAAGTCGTTACTACTGTGGTTAAAAAAGCCTCCAGTTCCATCTATTCTTCAGCAAACGGTCGATCGGTGTCACGTGAGTTGGAGATTCTGTAGTCGACAGTACAAAAAATTCAGCGATACATTTTAAAATGGTATCCGTATAAGATCCAAGTGATGCAAACGTTGAAAACTCAAGATCACAAAATACGCTTGATCCTCTCCAAATCGCATGATACTGATCGACCACTTGCTGAAGAGTAGATGCAATTGGAAGCTCTTTCAATCACAGCAGTAGCGAATTCGTCCACACTTTCAATCCCAACCAGTCTCCGTCCTCTTTCAGGCTGCACAACAAATCTTCAGTCTCTTCAAATTTCAAGATCATCTTCCTCAAATCAATCCTCGATATGGGGCTCTTTTTGCAGATCCATTAAATGATGATATTCATGTAGAGCAGCTAAGTAGTTGCTTGCCGTTCTGATAAAATAGCTTTACCAGTAAAGCTCCATTTTTTTTTTGTAAGCGTATGATTAACGATGACGAACGCACGCTGAGTGATTCTCTGGTTTGGACTGGAAGTTTATTAGAGGTTTTACGGATTGGCGTAAAGAATAATCTATAAAAGCCATCTAGTGATCAAAATTTGTACTTTTTTTACAGAAATCTCTTCCTCATGGTCTATTTAGTATATATTCCAAGTTTCTTCAGACCCCGATGAGCAGAATAGGTTCTACAGGCCGCTGAATAGTGTAACTTTAATTATAACCACCTGGTATATTGAACATATACTTCGAAATATAATTAGTTATTACTTATATATTTCATTTTTAAGTATATTGTAGAATATTTTTAAGAGAAAAAAACATTTCGTACTATTATTTTATTTATTTATTTTTTTACATAGATAACCGAACATTTGGAGATTAAGGTCAATGCAGTGATCTTTTGGTCCTAAAACTTAATCTGAATCTTAAAAATTAAATTAGTGATTTTTAAATGTTTAGATCAATAAAATACTCTTTGTGAATAGTATTGTATAAAGATCTTTTGTAAATATATATTTAGTAACATTATAGAGTTTGCTCTTAAGAAAGAAGATGTGCCATTACAGCAAACGGATTATTTTAGAGCTAACACATGTTCTATTTAAAAATAAAATAGCTCTCTAAAATTTGCACTGCCCATTGCCTAATTTGTTCGGTAAAGTTTGCATATAAATTTGAAAGACCGAAGATATTATGAGAAATAACATAATTAAAAAAGTTTATTTTGATTTCAATGTATTATTTGTAATTTCATATGGAATTCTAAGACTAATTTTTTAATAAATAGGTATATATGCCTTTTTAATGTTTTTTTTCCTACTCACTCGGTAGCAATGTCTGGATTGAGCTGAAATTTTCTATATAGAGTTGATTTAGATGAAAATATGATCATATAATTATAGTTAATAAAAATTAGTTGATTAAAACTAAATATTTAAGAATTACAGATACAGCTTCTTTAGCGCCATTTTTGGTGACCAAATTTGGCGACTTGGATCAAATTTTTAGAATCTTTTTAATCATACTTCAAAGCACTCAACTGAGCTGAAATTTTCTATACACGATTCTTTTGGATGACAATATGATAGTACAATTATAATTGTTAAAGATTAATTGATTAAAACTAATTACTTAAAGAATTAAATTTTACTCATAAATCCATTGTTTACAACTAGAAACAGAATTTTAAAATTAGAAAATTAAACTATCACCTCTATAATTAAATAATTAAAACTAATTACTAAATAAATTCAATGTGGTTTAACGTTCTCTTTTGTTATTAAAATTTAGTGCATAAAAATTATGTTACTCAAAGTGTGTGGTTTAAAAGAAAACCCATATTTAAAAAAAAATTACAGTTATTATTAATTATTAATCTGCTTATTTTAAAAAAAATATATTACGTGATTCTCTACCTGTATTAAAAGTTAATTCTTAATTTGTTTGATATTATAAAATCTTTTATGCATATTTTTGTCAGAAGAATTCTCAAGCAAAGTTATTAATGTATACTCTTATTGTGAGTTTAGTAGGGTTTTCAAATGTAGTTTACAGGCCTTGTTTTATGTGTTTTAAGCACAACTTGATGCAACTTCGTTTGTGAGTTATTTTTTTCCTTCAATAATACTAAATGCAGTCCAGGTATTGTCCTTACAAATGCTAGAAAAGTTTTTATAATAGATTGAGATTTTCACAGTGGGGTATGTGTTGATTGGGCATTGAACATATAAAAGATATTAATTACCAGAAGCCAGTTTGATAAAATTTAATAAGTTAATAAATGTTTAGCTATATTTCGAGCAAATTGAATTTGATGAATTCTCTATCAATATATCAGGGAGATTTATAGCAAAAACGTAATGTTTTCGAAATGTGTTCTCGTTAAAAATGTTATGTGAAAAAATTGCGGATGTTTTATTGTATAATATTTGCTTATGTCGTGTCGTGGGTTGGAGTCTTTGTGGCATTGATGTTACCACATGCAGAGGGGATAATATATGCTAAATTAGTTGAAGCTCAAAGTCTTCATTGCCTTAATTAAGTAGCCCCGAGAGATAAATCTCAGATCAGGTATCGACCTCCCCCCCCTCGTTAGCAACCAATAACCCTTGTGTTGTTACAAAATTCAACATTAATAAATAATTAGTATATATAGAATAATTTACTCAAAACTCTTTCGACTTTCACATCTTTTTTTGGGACTCATAACATTAGTTTCGCTTCTTCTTTTTTTCTTATTAAAATTTCCTTTACATTAACACTTGTTTAGAATTCTTAACTTATAGAGAAGAATAATAAAAATCACTTAGTAGCAAACAAATTGTGATAACTTAATCCATTATCGAATCGAATATTTTAATCCATATTGAAATAATGTAATCCATTATTGAATGATAATGTATGTAAACAGCTTTAAAACTTCTCAGCTTGATCTAAAAAAATGATTCACAAAAATTACAACCATTATCATACAACATTTCAACTTATTCTTAAATTATAACGACATATATTCTGCAGCAAAAATTCTTTTTGAAGCATCATCTACGTTGCCATTGAAACTAAGATTAATAGTTAGAAGACTTAAAACTCTTTTCTGGGAAATGGTGTAGAGCAAAGTTTTCGACCATTTATCTTTCTTTCCAAACGGCAAGTGGAATAAGAAAAAAAGGAGAGAATGTGGAGAAAACATCGAGCAACAGCGTGATAATGACTATTTTATCACATGTTCAGCGTGTAAATGCGTTCGTAATGGAAAGTTATTAAGGTACACTGATCGTTAGATGCATCAGCAATTGCGATAGTGTCGTACTTTTTTCGTGTACTTTGTATGAGACGTGAGGAAATTATTCTGTCATTACACTCTTCTTCATCGATCAGAAAACAAATAGGAATTAAGTTTGACCACTCTATTGCGGTGAATACACAGTGGTTTTTGTAAATATAGTTAGTCTACACTGTTAATATAAAGAAAAAATACAAGATATGAAGATGTTAATGAAATTAAAAACTACTTTAATATATATGTCTTACTATGCTAAAAACGAATAATTTAGATATATTTTTGAGGTATAAAAGAGGATAAAATTAACATTTGTGATGTTGAGTACTGTAAAATGGATATCAAAGCTGTCAGATGCAAAACTGACAAAGAAAAAAAGCCATAAGAAGGTATATAAATCGAATAAACTGATGCTTATAAAATACTGAGTTCTGTTTTGGTTTGAAATATTATTAGTTCATTTGATATGAATGACTATTGAACGTTTTAAAAACATTTCCATAATATGTTTGAAATATTAAGTAATTTTTGATATAAATAATCAGACATTTTTTTTTGTTTTAACTTTTAGCTAAATTATTGCTTCTATTTTAATAAATTAAATTAAAGAATCAATATTTAGAAGACCATAAGGTTTTGTGTTCACATTATACATTTATTTATTTAATGTACTCTTGAGATATGTTTATACATTCATTGATGACTGCATTTCCCTTTTCACACCTGGACAACCAAATATGTTATTTTAATAAACTTGAAAATAAAAAAAAGATATTTTAATATGAGTTTGGTAATGGAAATATGCACTATTTATTAATTCTAACAATTATTAATTTGATCAAATAATGACAAGTTTCTAAATGTAAATACGTTAAAAATTTAGTTTTTTTTTTTTCATACTCGCCTTCTAATTTTGGTTCTAATTTTTTCGGTCTACTATATAAAAGTGAATTTTATTGTTAATTCAAAATTTCTATTATTTCTTTCTTCATTTATTTTTGGTACTTGCAGGGAAAATCTTCGTGATGTGTTTTCATTAAAAATTTCTAGACTTCAGATGCTTCTATATATATATATATATATCATCCGAAAAAAAACATTGAAAGCCAGACTTAATTAAACAATTTTTATTTCTTTAATACATTTTCTAATTAAAAAATTATATGATGGATTTTTGAAAAAGATGGAAAAAACAAATGATATTAATTGAAATAAAAATGAAATAATAATGATTTTTTTTTAAATATTCAGTACAGAAATTATTTTCTGGTACCCTTGAAGGGTTAGTAATTAATGTAGATTTGCAATATTAAGCCCTTATAATTTATATTCTCAACATTTGGAATATATTTTTTGTTTCTTCTTATTCCTCATGGTTTAAAAATCTATGGCTGATCATATGGTATAGCTTGTGTTTTTAGAAATTATTGCAAAGCCATTTAAAATACAAATGTACAGCTAAAGCTTAAACACATTATCAACCATAGAATTTAAATTAAATTATTTTATCGAAACTGTTCTGTATTTCACTATTATCTGTTACTGGCTGGCAGCAATTGCTTGACACAACAGATGATACATTTCAACTAATGTAATTTTTATCAAATTTTGAAAATATATTCTTGTCTGTAATAATGTGATGCTGGAGTTATTTTGTTAACGGTTTAGTGTAATAAAGTTTTCACTACTACTAATAACCTTGCTAATCCATTTATTGATAAATGACTTTGAAAATCATTGAATATATATTAAATATTGCAAATGTTGGTTATAATAGGTTTAGAAGAACATGATAATAATAGACCATCATAGAAGACCATAATAATTAAGGTTCCCAATCGCAATAAAAATCAAAAGCAAACCTAAAATGTATAATCTGCCATTTTAGCAGCTTGTTTATATGGTTCCATTTGTCTTAGTCGAGCAATAGATTCAGACATTTCATGAAACAATTATCACCAACAAACTATTGTGGGTTATTTTCAACACCGTATTCCAAATCTCTACGTATTTGAATATACGTTTTGAACATTCAAATACGTATTTGAATTACGAACCTAAATTTTTATTTGCAGTTAGTTTCAGTTCATACAGTTGAACTTAAACAGTTAAATTTTATTTCATACAATATTTACAGACTAGGGTATAATTAAAAACAATGTAATACACTCATTCAAATATTAATCAAATACAGTTAGGTATTTATTCTTTAATGAAAGAATTAGTGCATTTAATACTGAATTTTAGACATATTTTTCAGGGTTTCTAAGTACAATGATGTGTTCTACTAATCAACCTACTAATCAACTTAAACCATCAAAGATAATTTAAAGTAAAAAATTATTATTTTCTTTTAATTCAATTATCCTTCAGTATTTGGTATACAGCCCTTTTAAAATAATACTCTTAATTTAATAGGATAAGTGAATCAAATTCATAAATAGTATTTATTTCATATTTATAATCAAAACACTGTGAGCTTACTTCTCATACAGGGATTTAAACGAAACTAATCGAGTGAATATTTTGTTATTTTATACAGTTAACACATAATGCATGATTAATTATAAAGAAAAAAATCATAAAAATTTATTCATAAATTTTTTGTATAGAGTGGGTCCCGTTTATATGATTTTTTTGCAAATTTTTACCAATTGTTTCCCATTTTAGTATTAATAATTTGTTTTTCTACTTTAAATTTAGGATTTTTTTCTTAAAATGCAGTAAATACATCTGAAAACCACAAAAAATTTCAATATCTTCTTTTTTTTAAAAAAAAAGTTGCCCAAGTAGTCGGATACCTTAAAACAATTTCCAAGTGACGAGGACTACCTTGAACGGCCACCATCAACTTCTAGCTTCTACACCGAATCAATAGAAGATTTTTGACCCTAGACGGTTTATGCATGCATCAGGTGGTCTATATTTCAAGTCAATTCTCAGTCATTGTAAGTCAGTGGATACAGTACTGTAACTCATGACACGTCAGTTAGAGTACGATACCATTACCTTTACCAATTTTTTTTGTCCTTACAATAAAAAGTTTCATTAATAACCATATCTATTGTTTGATGTAATTACATTCAATACAAGTTCACTCTCATTTCTTACGTGACTTAATTCTTCTTGAATTAATAAAAAAAAAGGAACATTAAAGCAATGTTATAAATATACATTATATTTTCTTTACCATCCCATAGTATACTTTTAGATCAATCAGTACTTTCGAAGTGATATTACTTTTAAAATAATATAAACATTTTCATAAGTACTGTGTAAAAGACTTTGCACGTTAAAGACTTTTATACAACATTTGATATTTTACATAATTAGTCCACAGTTATACACTACGAAAGGAAATTTTACTTTATATGTAATTCTTATGCATACAGTGAATTTTGTTTTCATTTCGGGAAAGTTTTCAAGCTCAGAATTGTTATACGTTACTATAAATAATCTCTAATTTTAGTTTATTAAAGGGACATGGCACGATTTATGCAACAATTTTTAATATAAGAATTTTCAAAAAAATTTGGTAGCCTCCTATGTGTGTATATTATGTAAAAAAGATTTTGTGCTCAAAATCTCATAAAAAGCTAGCCATTTAATTTTTTAAGGAAAAAACTTCAAATTCATGAAGTGATTTTGAAATTATATTTCTACAAAAATTTATGTACACGCATGAAATTTGATTTAAAGTACGTTTAACTATGCATAACAAAAGTTGGCAAGGGTTTTGCGATAACTTGTTTGGTAATTGTACAATACGTATTTTATGTGAATGCTTATTAAAATTCCTTAAAAAAATGTATAAATTCGGAGTTATTATTTTTTTTTAAAATATAAGTATTGCTTTGATTTAAAAATGAATACCAACTTTTCTTACATGTACTATTAGCAATTGCTAAGAAAATGCAAAGCATTTGGCACAATAGAAAAAAAGCCTTAGCATTTTAAATGAAGAAAAACCATTTATTTTATCTTTCTGATATTAGTAAGTTTAAAGATTTGATTTGCCATAGGGATGTGGATAAAAAGGAGCGTAAAAGCTATCATAATTATGCGTGTCTTAAACCTAAAGCTTTCAAATTTTGTGAAGTTATAGAAAGGTATATAAAGAATAGTTTAGGCTAAGAAAATTAGATTTGATTTTTTGACCGACTTTTGTCGAATCGTACTGTGTCCCCTTAATTGGTATTGCTTGGAATTTTGATCCTTCTATAGAAAATGCTTCGATGATTATTATATTTAATTAACGATTCAATGTTAGCATACTAAGGTATTGGAAGAGAATTAATAAATTTCAATTTATATAAAATTTATTTAAAATTTTCATAACATATTTATGAGTGTTTATTGAAATAATACTTCTCTAAATGCTCAATACAAAGACAGGTTTTAACCGTAAATAAATTGATTATTTGTAATAAAATATGTCCACATTACTACAATTTTTTGAAATATGTCTTTTTTACACGTATTTAATTCATTTTACCAAATTTAAAAAAAAAACTTTTTTAAAGCTGTTTCCTTTTACTTCATTTTTACTACCTTAAAAGAAGAAATATATCTCAGTTCAATACATTTATATATGTTTGTTTTGTAAAAAAAAAATAATGGCTTTTTTCCGTTATCTTTTACTTGAGTATGAGTAAGGAAAACTCTTTTTATTCTTTTTTCCGTATTAATTACCTTAAAAGATGTTTTCCGTTGTAGATACTAAATCATTCTTAAAGTACTTCACGAAGAAATAATCAACATAAAATTTATCTTGTTGATTACTCTGGAACATTTTTAGTATTAAATGGAGAAATAAATTTCCCAAACTCATTAATTTAATGACTGAAAAAATTATGAATCCTTAAAAAAATTGGTTTTCTCGTCGCTTCGAAATGATGAGATAAATTGGATATAAAAGATTAATGTAATATGTAAAATATGTTTACTTCAAATATTATGCTGATGAAAGGAACGATATATAAAAAATATTTAACAAAAAAATATTATTTATTTTATGATCCTTTGAATTTAGAAACATGAAGGAGTACAAAACTACAAGCTAATACGAAAGATTTTTTTTTTCTTTTTCGTGATAAAATATCTTATTTCCTTATAAAATAGATTGCATCAATAAAAATGTAGATGCAATTTTCTGAGGAATAATTTTTAATGTATCTTGTGTATCGCATGTGCTTTTAATTTTTTTTTTATGAAAATATATTTATTAAATATAGTATATTAATACTTCGAGTACATTCCTCAATATTGCTCAATTTTTTAAGGAATGAAAAACCACACTTTTTTAAATTTAATTGTAGATTATAAATTCAAAATGTAGTTCAGAATATGCATATATTCTCAACTTTCCCTTTAAAATTGTATATTATTCGACATATTATATTATTTTATCTTACAATGAATTGATTAACACGTATAAAACCTCTTTTAAATATATATATATATATATATATATATATATATATATACTTAAGTAACAAAAAAAAATATTGGTTTTAAAAATATGATTTTTATATAATATAATATTTTCAGTACAAACTTGTTAAAACTATATTAAACACTCAATTCAGAATGAGAAAGATAAACTACAGAGTTATCATTTTAAAATAGCTTTTTTAAAAACGGAATATAAGTAATTACATTGAACTTATTTACATACTCTATGGATTCATTTCATTGGTTCATCTCTTCTAGCGATAATTAAGCTAATCTATGTTTTCGTTTTTATCAAAAAAATTTATACCGATAATAATGATTTTTATCTATGTAAGTATAATGATATCTTATAAATTTTACAAAAATAGTGAGTTAAAGAGTAATGTTATTTTTATCCTAATTATTTAAACCTTATTAAATTTATCAATAAACAAGTTACTTCGTAATATGTAGATATAACTAGATTCAGTTTGGATCATAAACTAAGTAGTACTACTTTTAATTTTAAAAAATCATGTTTTTAAGTTTAAAATCATTTAATATTAATTATGGAACAGTAATATAAATATATAATTATTAACAATTTATTGTGCAAAACTTACTTACTTTAGAAATTTACTGTTAAACTTAAGAATATTTTATATATTTTCGAAGATACTTCTTAGAATATTATTTTCCTTTTTAATACATATTTGTTTCCTTTCTTAATACATAAGTTAGCTATTTTAAGTCTGTTATGGATATTTTTTTTAATTACACTTTCTTTTCTTTTATGTTTTCAAAAAACCTTATGTATTGTTTTCTTTCCGCCTAGTTACAAGAAACTTTTTTCTTTCCTGAGGAATATTTATGAGCAAATATTTTTGAAGTGAAAACTTCTTCAGCGGCGAAGGGCACTTTTTGGTAGGGGGAAATCTTATGGGTTCACATCACCGACATGCTCATACTGGCGCATGCGCAGTGTGCTGTTCACTTTAGACAATTTTTGGATGGGTGAAATCTGGTGCGTTCGCGTCACCGACAAACTTATAGCAGCAACTTATACATACAACTGTAGCTATACAGTTGACGTATAGTTATGTGTATATCTTATAAGTGAAATTGAATGGATTTAGTGAAAACTTCAATGTCTATATACTGTGCATTGTTGAAATAGTGTTTTTGTTTGATTATTATTTGAATCGTTTAATTGAAGAATCATTGTGCAGTACAATAGTGAGTACTAAATAAATACACTAATATTTTTAAGATAAAAAATAAATAACAGAAATTTATTTTAAATACTCGTATTTATTCTGGCGTTTGAAAATTTTGTATTATTTATTTTCTAATATTTAGCCTCTGCAATGCATTACGCAATCCGGATTAGCATTTCACAGTGGCTTAGACGTTTTCTTACTACCGTGGTAAAACAGACTTCTAGTTGTTCAATCATATTTTTATTGTGGATTTTGAAATTAAAAATTTTATAAAATCTAATTATAATTCAAGATTATAATGTGTTGAAGTTTTAAATATGGTTATTAATGCAAATAAACATCATAAAAGATAAACCAGTCATTGAGAGGATCTAACGTTTGAAATGAAAAGGTTACAAAACAATACACTAAAAACGGCCACCAAAACTTTTCTAGAATTCATCTCCAACAAGAAAGGATTATCAATATTTTCACTCAATATGTTTCTACAAAAGAAAAGTGTATAATATAAGTAAATATTCAAAAACATTGATCTGCCTTAAGAACAAATTTCTTTTTTAAACAGTTGATTTTCCTTTAAATAAAAGGATTTGAAATGAAGTAGTAAATTATTATTGAGGATGTTTGATTACTTAATATTTCCCTGCATCTCTGAAAAAATATAAATCCAAAATTTTACTCATACGACATTTAAGGAATGTACCTATAATAGTAAATTCCTTAAAATTATGGTTTAAACATGTACACATGTTATTCTTATGCAAACGTTAGGACTATAATTATTGATGCAAACCTGCATTTTTTACAATACAGCCATAGAGCAAATAAGTGCTAAAAACATTGAAGATAATACTCCTTTAACAAAAAAAAATCGCGGTACAGAAATTTTAAATTTAATTGTATTATGTTCTGAGAAAAACATATTTTGTTTATTTAAAAATATATCAATGTAAGTTATCCATGTTTTTCAGAAAATATCTATTACAAACTGCATGTTCAAAATTATTTGGATTTGTGCAATCATTGTGAAATATGTGACTAACTACTTGAATTAAGCCAAAATTTCCCTCACATTGTTCATAGCTATAGATACATTGAATACCATTATATCACTATTAAAAATGCTGTAGAATACATAAATATCTTTGCGAATCAAGATTGTATATGCTAAGCAATGAAAAATGATCTGAATCTAACTTCTCGTTAGATGAATGTAAATCTTTAAAACATCCGTTATTTTGCAAAATTAGTGCTTTTTTGAATACTAAATGATAAATATCTAAAATTTATGAGATATAACCAATTTGTACCCCTACAACTTTCATGAATTTCTTGACAAATATTAATGTGTTGTTACCTAATTTACTATCTAGAAGTACTTATAATTTTTAACACGTTTTAGAGAGAAGCACTATTATATATTCTTGATATTTCTTTTACTTAAAATTTAATTCTATTAAGTACTCTTTCTTAATTGTTTGCATTGTCTACTGGCATTTCGACTTTATAAAGATATATTTTTAATATTATTTCTTCTCTTAAGAGATATATTTTATTATTTTAACAATAAAAGCTTATTATCTTTATTCGCATTAACGTCTGTTGCATGCTTGTAAAATATATGAGGAAAACGGCAATCTTTTTTTTAATTTTTCTATTTATCGACGCAAAAATTAATAAACTGGGGCTAATATTCCTATGCCACTAAATTACTTAGCATGGATTAAAGGATTAGAAAATCGAAAAAACTTCAAAATAGTTGAAAAAAATAATTTTTAGTACAAAGATTAAAAAAAAGACGAAGGTGGTTTAAAAATTAAAGAAACAACAGTCTTAGTTGCGCATTACAATGTACAAAAATTCTGCATTTTGATGTAATGGATATATTAATGTTTTTCAGGAAAAATATTTTTTAAAAAGAAATATCGGTTTTATCCAAAAATTAACGTATAAAACATATATGTAGATAATTAAATATCTTTGAGAAACCATTATTGCTAGTACATTTAAACTCACACATAGTGCCGTAATAATTCCTGGTAATGACCATTAGCGACATATGATCAGTGACTGCATTCATTCGAACTATAATACTCAACGCCATCAAGTTGTCTTAATGGTTTGTTAGAAAATCCTAATGGTACTATTTAATAGAATTTCCTATGAATACTTTCACTGAGGACGAAAAATATTACAACAGTTTGAAACATTTAAGTATTTTATGGAATATCAGTTATTCCGTAGAAACTTGTGTAATAACCAGAACTATTATTCGGTAGGTATGGAAATTTAATCATTTGAATTCTTAAGTTTAAGAATGTTTGCATTACAATTTTAGAAATACTTTGAATACTTCTTCATGATACTTTATTTATATATTTTGAAAGAAGGTATTTAACTCATAAAATGCATTTCCTAAGTTCACACATATGTAATATTTAAACTAAAAAAACTTTGTTTAAACTAATAAACAGACGCAAGTTTTGCCCAATAAAATGGAAAAGTAAATTAATGAACTCTTTCATCATCCTAATAAGATTATAAATGTGGTTTTGCTTTTTATACAGAAAATTTTAGAAATATTTTTAGAAATTTATTTTTTAAATATATAGATATAAATGATGTTACGCATCATTTTGATCACCATATATAATCGTGTATTTGAATCATAACATTGTTATGTAATGAAGATATTATTGCTGTGAGAAATGTCTCAGAGCTTAGGAGAGTTAACGGAGTATAGCACTTCGTTTTCATTTAGAAATCAGAATGTTGTCACGGACTTTGCCCGTGAATGTATATGGGTGCCAATGACCCCCTTGAAAACTCAAGTTTAGGGACCTAAGCCCAAATACGTATAGCGTCAGTCAAGCTTTGGGATCTTTAGAGTCTATCCCCCCCCCACCACAACACGCGGGTTTCAGTGATGTACGGTACACCACTGATGGATGCACCAAATTAAGAGACATATTAGTAAAATCAAACACTTTACTTATGACTTTTAAATCGCTATTGAATTTCAGCTTAAGCAAAGAAATTGTGAGCTTAATCACTAGCTTCAATATCTTTATCAATTAATTAAAGTACTTAGGAATGTGACGAGTGAATCTATAGCAATGAAAATATCTTCATAAGTAGACTCACCCGATCATTTTATTCGAATTCCGGTATCTTTAATTATTTTATCCCTAACACTTTAACTTCAGCTGGGCAACAATTGCCAAACTCTCCCTCGATGGCTCACTACACTTGGCTTGACTCTAAATTGTAACTCTCATTAAGAAAAACCACGATTCATTCACAGAAAGCCTATTTATACCCATACAACATTTAAAAGGAATTTTTCCCTAGAGGATTTATAATAATCATAAATAGAACCCGTTACTAGGTGTTATGCTTGTAGGTAGATCATATGTATATATAAATATATCCTAATATTGAGAAGCTCTTCGATCTAACACTCAATGCATATATATACCAGGTGTCCATTATTAAACTTAAAATTTGCAAGCAATGTATAGCAAAAATGATTTAGTAGAATTGCATGAAAATTGGTAATGGCAGAATGAAATGATGGAAATTTTACCGAGAGAAAAAAACAATGAGTTTCAAAAACTACCCCTTGGTGGCGTATCATACCTTTATTAATAACATATAAATAATCTACAAAAATTTACAAAAATTCTCAAAATGGTGTCCAACATTATCTGTTATCAATTGGAATTGGCAGGCAAGGTGATGTGATACAACCGCAGTGATTATTCCGGATCGTGCTCCTCCACACATCACCCGTTGTGTGAAACAAGTGCTTCACCTCCATTTCGGTGACGGCAGATTCATCAGCCTGCATTTTCCTACTGTTTGATTTCCTAGATTCCCCGACTTGAATCCTTGCAACTTTTGGCTGTGGGGATCCTTGAAAGTCTACCGTGATCCCATCACATTTCTATCCAACCTTAAAGAAAGCATAGAACGCCAAGTGCGTAACATTCCACAGTCTAGGCTGCTTTCAACAGTCGAAAATGGGATTTTAAGCTTCTAGTATGTTAGCAGACAATGGTAAACAGCAAATCGAGCACGTTTTGTAATTTGTTGAAGATTATTTATATGTTCTAAGTAAAGCTATGATACGCCATCTAGGGGTGATTTTTGAGATTCATTATTTTTTCCCCTTAATAAAATTCTCAGCACTTCATTCTGCCACTACCCAATTTTCATGCAATTTCGCTGAATAATTTTTGCTCCCAAATTTCAAGTCTAATAATGGACACACCGTATATATATACACTGGTGTTCAAAGTTAAGAGAATTTTTCGATTTTGTCGATTACCTCTAGAACTACTGGACAGATTTTAATGAAATTCGGTATGTATATAGGGCTGATATAATGCAAAAAATAACCATCCAACAGTTAAAATACACAATCATGAACAGTAACACTCATCGAAGTTGTAAGATATGAAACAGCAGTTGCCAAATATAGTTTAAAAGTTGGGAAGGGTGTCCCTGTGATTCATAGTGTAAGGCCTGTTTATTTTTTCAAATAAACATGCCTCACACTATGGTTTTATAACGGAAATAAAGAAATTTATGAGTTCCTATTGTAATAAATCCCACTAGTTCAGCAACTCTGCTTTCAGGCCTAGGATGGTTCTCGGAGGGATTTGCGACATGAAATCGCTCTTCCCAGAGCATCCCAGGCATGCTCCGTGTGGATGAGGACTGGAGATTGAACTGGTCAATACGTTCGGCGAATACCCTCCCTCTCCAGAAATTTATCGACCAGATCAGCTTTATGTGCCTCACGTTATCATCCATTAAAATAAAATTAAGGTCAAATGCACCGGATCTCATCCCTATACCTCACAGCAGTAACAATACCTCTTGTAAAGACATAGAGATGTATGCGGCCATCCAACGTAATACCTACTTAGGACATCAAGCCTCTGGTACTCTCCATATATTCTCGCTGTAGTTTTGGAAAGATTCTACTATATTTCAAGTTACAGTAATAGTTCTTACAAAAAATACTCCTTACAATTTCTCATAAATACACATTTTTTGGGTATATTATTACATGTATTTTTCTTTAAATACATGTAATGATATTTTTGTAAATAATATTTTGTAAATATTGTAAAATTTTAGTTGGAGGTTAATACCAAAATAATTCAAAGTAAAAATCATCTCTATTCTCAAAATATAGTTCTCATAGTCTCAAAATTTTACTTTTCTTTGACTATTTATCACTGTCGTGATTCCACAAACTCGAACACTACTTTACATCGTTACAGGAATAAAATGAAACTCTTTGAGTCCCATTATTTTTCATTTTAAATTAATGTTCATGTTTTTCTTGTAAACTTTTAGAAACCGAGTCAAGTAACAAACAATAAACAATTTATGGCTCCTTTTCCTGTATAGCTGTTTGTTAGAAAAATAGAGATAAATGAAATGTATCGTCTGTATATGCTTAATACACAATGAGAAGATATTTTCAAAATATGTGAAAAATAATTTAATAGATTAACAGCTTTTTATCTCTGATTATTTTAAATCATGTTGTCTAGTTATTGAGTGTTTCCTAACATGACAATAAGGCAGTGATTCTCAAACTGTGGTGCACGCCCCCTGTGGAGACTGATAACCTTACGTGTGTGAGGGGAGTACAAACATATCAAAAAGTCGAAAATAAAATAATTAAAAAGAAATTCTATTTAAAAATAATTTATTTAAAATATCTATTACATATACAACAGTAATATATACACAATGTACTACTTATCTTGATAATTTGCACAATGCGTAGTTTAGGTAGTATTGTAGCTTTAGGCGGTACCAAAATACATTATTACATTCAATAAATTGTTATTGTAGGGGGGATGGAAATTATGATTGAAAATTGGGTCACAAATATTGGAAACTTGAGAAACACTACGCATAAGAAGCTTAATTCAGAATATGTTATTTTTATGATGGACTTATATGTAGGTTTTTAATATGTCTTATTATATTTTTGTTGATAATGTATGTAAAAAAAGTTTGCAAGGTATGCATATGTTAAATTTGCATGTACGTATGAATGCATTTTTAATATGTCTTACTATATTTTTGTTAGTAATTTATGCAAAGTAAATCTTGCAAGGAATGTATTTTTTTTATTGTGAAGAGTCTAATTGGAAAATATCTCAAATATTTCAGTAATGCTAAGAAAATTTATTCTTCGAAAAACAAAGTTCACCACTTAAAAGACATTCGATGCTAACATTAAGACTGAAAATTTTTAAAATACCAAGAAATATAATTAAATTAATAGTTACAAATTTAATTTTTTAAACTCAGAAATAAATTTAAATTTATATATTATTAATTAGTGATGATAATATCATAGTAAAAAACAATAAAGTAAATAAAGAAATCTTGTATAAACGATGCATGAGTGCTTGCAATACGAGTATCTGTTATTGATTTAACACTATATGTATACATTACACTTGACAAATCATACAAAATGTGAATTTGTACATACTAAGAAATTGTAAGAAATCATATGCAAAATATTTATCATGCTTCAATTCATTTTCCACATTTACAGAATGTAGTATTCATGCTGTTGCTTGTTTTTAATTATATAACAAAAATGAAATTTCTGCAGGGAGTAATTTAAAATTTTTTCTCTGAGTGCAAGTTTAAAATTGTTCTGTACGAAAAAATTGCAATTCATAAGACATTCAATGTTTAAAAATTTCTTTCATTTATTTGAGAGAACTCTTTAACGATCGAGGAGGAACATTTTAATGTTTTGTTAAAAAAAGCGAAAGATATAAATACTTAAATTGACAGGAATAATAATATTGCAATGTACAAGCATTGTCATTTGTAGGAGAGCTGTACGCAACGGTCTTTTAATGGGGGGGGGGGAGGTTTATTGAATTTGTGAATTCGATTTTGAAATGCAAGTAAAAATTATCTTAAAAATAAGAAATAATATTTATCAGAGCTTGCACATCAAAGCTTCCTTCAATTTTTTTTCTAGAAATGCATATTGCGAATGTTATTTTTAAGCATTAGTATTTCCTTACCACTGGAAAACTGTTTATTTTGCCCATTTTAATTGAATAAAATATGCTCACCGGGAGTATTTTGACTACTTTATTGATATCTAGGACGAACGTTTGTGTTTTCTTTTGATTATTAAAATAAATATTTTTAAAATGAATGAAAATTGTATACAAGGCCTAACAACTCATGAGGATCTTAAAGTATAAAAATAATCACTTTTTAAATTTTTTAAATTAATTCTTTTCAAGAGAATTTTATACCTAAAATTTTATTTTTATGTACTTTTATTAGTTTTTGTGACTTTTACTTTTGATATCGCTAATTTTTACTTCACATTTAAACAATGCATTGTTTTAAAACATTCATAATATTTAAATCTGTAAGGTAAGTGATATGTACTTGTAATTTCTATTCGAGCTAAATTATTTTTCTAAAATTCCTAGGTAAAATAAACATTATTAAAGATTCAACAGATGATGAACTATGAATTATACAAAAATATCCTGCTCGTAATTTATGGTAACTGACAACGTGTGGAATCATGATATAGGAAAAAGTGCATAGATGAATAATTGTTTTAACGTTTAGTGCCAGTTGAATTAGAATTTACTGGCCAGTGAAATAGAATACCAGGGTGCCTTTAGTGTCAGTTGAGTTAGAATATACACTGCTGGCCACCGTAAATGCAACACCCTGAAGGAAGCACGCAAATAACATGAAATTTACAACATGCATTAGCGGAGGTGAGTTATGCAAATGATTAGAATTTCAGCGCGGACACACATCACGCACGCCTGTGAAGCCACCGCAAAGCGCTATTTAAGGCTTGGAGATTTCGACGATTTAAAATTCGGCAGTTGAGTTTTTCTTGTGATTCTTTCAAAAACGATCAGTTATGTCTCTTAGAACACAGCGATCAGCTTTTGATCAAGTATCCGAGTTCGGCAGAGGAAGGATAGTGGCCTACCGAGATTGCGGATTATCTTTCAGGGAAATCGGTAGTCGCGCGTGTTGGACGAAACCAAACAACTGTAATGCGGATATGTGACCATCGGATGCAGGAGGGTACGACGTACCAACGTGGTCGATCGCATCCACCTCAGTGTGCCACTTCACGTGAGGATAGGCAAATTGTGCGCACGGTAGTGACGGATCACTCAGTCACATCACGAACCCTAGCACATTGAGTCTGTAAAGCATCATTCAGTGTCTGCCCGTACCATTCGACGCCGTTTACAGCAGATTGGTCTGTCCGCAAGACGTCCATTGCTTGGTATACCCTTGATGGAGACCACAGACGTCTCTGCCGCCAATGGTGCGATGAAAGAAGAATGTGGGCGGCAGAATGGAATGAGGTTGTCTTTATTGACGAGTCACGCATCTGTCTGCAACACCACGATGGTTGGATTTGAGTCTGGAGACACCGTGTAGAGAGGATGCTGAACAGCTCCGTTATGCACCGCCACACTGGTTCTGCACCGGATATTATGGTATAGGGCGGTATTGGATATTACTCTCGCACTCCTCTAGTACGCTATGCCGGTACTTCAAACAGCCAGCGCTACATCTCCGAGGTGTTGGAGCCAGTTGTCGTTCCTTACCTTCAGGGCATGGCCCCAGCCATATTTCAACAGGATAATGCGCGACCACACGTGGCACGCATTGTCCAAAGGTTCTTCGTCAATCGCCAGATTGAATTGCTTCCTTGGCCAGCTCGCTCTCCTGATCTTTCGCCGATAGAAAACATGTGGTCCATGGTTGCTCAACGATTGACCCACATTACACCTCCAGCTGCCTCACCAGATCAACTTTAGTAACGTGTGGAAGCTGCTTGGTCTTCTGTACCCCAAGAACACATCCAAAGTCTCTTTGAATAAATGCTGAGGCGTGTGGCAGCGGGGATCTCCAACAATGGTGGCTACTCTGGCTACTGATTCTGGCAGGAACCACACTTCACAGAAGTCTATAAATTTAATCATTTGATACTTGTTCAACATGTTATCTACAAAATAAATTTTGTTGTGCTATCTTTTGTCTTTCTTGATGTTGCATTTATGGTGGCCAGCAGTGTAGTTTAAGACATTCATTACAAAAAAATATTTAAATACATTTTTTGGCAAAAAATGAATAAAAAAGGTATGGCATATATTCAAAACATTCTCTTTTTATGAAAAATGCTTCTATATTAAAACTTTTTGGCTATATATAGTTAAAGAGTTTTAAACTATTTAATTTAGAAATTGATTTATTCGTATTTTAATATATCAGAAAATAGAGAAATTTTAACAAAAAAGCATCGATTATTATTTTGATTGTTCGTAACTCTGACAATAATGTGAGTTTTTCAAAAATAAAAAGTTTCTGTACAGAAATGATATACATTATTAATATAGAAACATGTTTTTTCATAAAAGGAGAATGTGTTTTTAAAATAGGTCATTAGAATGTGTTTTATTGTAACAATATACTTAAAATGGCTTTATACGTATATTTAAATTCAACTGACACTAAGTATAAAAAATATTCATTTATACGCCTGTTGAAAATTTTGTTTCCGAGCGAATCAGTCACCATAAAATACAACACCAAGAAGTAAAGCATACAATAAAGTTTTACTTATTGCATGTATACAGCATACCTGGAAGAAAACTTGATTGAATTTACATACAATTAAGGTGTGCGAGGAGTTATAAATTAGTACACATGACTGAAGACTCAGTTAGCTGAAACAGTTTTAACCTGCCTAGGTATTGAGTCCAATTAGACTAAGAGACAGATTCAGGTAAGACATTTCATGCAGTTTCAAGTCTATGCCAATATTCCTCAATTGTAGTTGTTGGAGAGCTATGGCAGTCTAATTTCTCGTCAATTTAAAAACAAATATTGCAGCAGGTGAGAGATACGAAGAATGTGTTGCTCAATCGAAAACTTTGTGTCGAGAAACGTTTGGAAATAACGAGAAACTTGTAGTCTTGCGTTACCTTGTTGAAAGGAGTGCCCGAAGACTCGATGGTAAAACACAGCTACCGATCTAGAAATCTAAAAATGTACCGCTGGCCATCCAATGTTAATAATATAATATTGTCAAGTATTATATTGTTTAATGTGATTTATTTATTTATTTTTAATTTTATGTATTGTATTCATTTTATATATTTACATATTAGTTAACTGTAATAAAAAGAATATTGACACTACGAAATTAGTTTAACCAGAATTTTTTATCCCTAGCTTGAAATTGATCTTAGATTGAATTTAATTTTATATGATTACTTTTACTTTAATTCACATATTATTTTGTACTTGGATTATTTTTGTATGCATAAGTATGTTTTCTTATTTAACTCTGTATTGATCTATTAAATGAATAACTTAAACTAAATAGACGAAGACTAAATTAGGAACGCAAATATGTTCGGCTTATTTATTCATAATTTGATATTCGGAATACGTTTCAGCATAAGAATATTTTTTTTCATTTAAATAATTGCAAAATTATGCTTTACTTTTTATTTGAATTTTCCAACAATAAATATACTTTCTTAAACTTTGTTTTGCATGAAAAAATATTTGGTTATTTCACTGAAATTTGGCTATAATAAGGTAAAATAATGTTGGTTGTAATCAATATTCTACGTGTAAAATATATTAATATTTAAAAGGTGAATACGCTGAGAAAGTATACGCACAAGCAGGGTTTGCGAAACATTTTATTTCTAATCATATTTTCTAATTGTCTAGATATATTTTTGCTTATACAATATACATAAATTATATCTAGATTTTGTTATTCATACATATGATACAACATAAATTAAAATGTATCAACCAAATAAATATCAGAAATTAAGTGTTGTTAAAGAAACCTTCGTGAAAAAAGTTTTTCCGTAATAAATTTTTTAAAGCAAACAAAAAAGCTGCAAGAATATTTTATTTTTAGAAGAAAGGGAAATACAAAACTATTTTTAAAATTCTTGAAAAAAAACGATGCGTGGGTTTTCAAGTCATAAATAATTTTCCATTCTTGTTCCTGTTTTTACATTTATGTTCACTTTAATATGGAGAAGCGTTCTAATTAGTCTTATCATCGACCTCGTTACTACTCCTGGTTGTTTTATAAGGATACCTCAGTTGAAAAAGTGTGCATTATCAGACCTGAAAAGAAATGCATTCCTTGATAACGCAAAAGTCATCTCATTAAAATGTTTTTTCTTCCGCTTAAAAGAATTCCACATTTCTTGGATTCAAACTATCTTCAGATTGAAGAAACATTTTTTCAGTATTCTTAAAAAGGCAAAAAAATCTGAGCAGAAGTTTTTGAAGCATATGTTTATGGTTAGTTATGCTATTAGATGTTTGTAAATTATGCTTTGTGCTATGCAAAATATTTCTATTACAGGATATATAACTAATATTCATAACAACATATCCTAAAACGTGTATTCAAGCTAAAGGTATTAACAGAAGTATCAGTATCTTTATGAACATTTATTATGAACATAGTCTTGAAGCAATTTGATATTTTATAGGAACTTGAACATAAAAATATTAGTAAACTCGAGCATTCATTTTGCAGCTTAATTTAAAAATAAATAATTTCTTTAATTAAAAAATAGTTATTATCAGAAATATTATTATCACTTGCGTCTTTATAGCCTGAAATATATTTATATATATATATATAATTGTAAATCTAAGTATAGTATAGTTAATCTTTTTTCTAATTAATGTTTGTTTTGGAAATGGATTGGAGAGGATTAAGTCTTTCCGAATCAAAATTGCACAAAAAAAAGCTAAGCCACATAAATCAAGTTATATTAACCTATAATGCAATCGGTTAACTAAATGTAGTTAACCTATAATGTTGGTTTATGCTTATACCAAAAGCCTGTTACATGCTTTGAAAACTTTCATGAATCGTAGAAATAGATTGATTTCTAAGGGCTTCTATCCAAAGGAACTGCAAACATATACCTTATTTCTATATAAAAAATTCACGTAACCAAGAATAATATTTACATTCCTCTGCTCTTTATTTTTTGAGGGAGTAAAGTAGTAGATCTCCTCTTGGTGCACCCTGAATTCTGCTAAATATGCTACACGGGTATGATAAAGCGTTTTTCACTTATATGTAAAAGCATCTACTCATTCATTTGTTTAAATACAATGCTCTCCTAGCCACATTATTCAGTGTTCTACCGTTTCAATGTTCTAGCTCGTAGAACACCCACTAAATTCACATGATACATGCGCATCTTACAAAAATTTACCTGTGTATTTCTTTAGACTTAAATAGTTTACCTACCACCTTGTTTGTTGGAATTCCAAATTTAATGCGTAATGAAGCACAAAGGGTTATGGAGATCAACATTTCGTGCGAAATTCATACCTATTTTATATACGTATTTCTTAACAAGGTCGTGATTTTTTTATTTGAATTTGAGAAAAAGTTACGGGATGATACATCAATTGTGATGTTTGTTGTTGTTGCTAGAAGCTTATTACATGCATAGAAATGCATAAATGTCATGTTTAAAAACATAAAAACAGTCTTAATTTGACTGTTATAGAAATCATTTGTCAGAAAAATTTTGAATTCTGATATTTTTAGAAGTGTTTGCATGTGAACATATAAAACCCTAATGAAACTTTTTGAAATGTCTTATAATCACGTGTTCCCAAAAAATTCGTATTAAAACCATATTGATACATTTTTACATTATATTCATGATGCTTTATGGTCAACTTTGATGTGAGTAATGTATCAAACCTGAAAATTCTTCTAAGATTGATACAGAATTTGAGGGAAATGATGTAAATGCTACAAAATATCTCGTTAGACCAAAACTGAAAAATTTTATGTATGTATTTTCTGGGTAACTTAAGTGAAATCGGAAAGAATAAAAAGTATTAAAATAAATTGAGAAGCTAATGATTAATAAAATGGGGAAAATCATGATGTAATTCATAATGTTTGATGAAGTGACATTTTATATTAAAAAAACAATTTTCTCAAAATGATGTTTTTAAAACTGCGTGTACCTTTCTCTCAGAATCAACTGAATGAATGTAGTTGTTATTTCCACCTCATAGGCAACTACATACACAGAATTGAGCTTTTTGAGATATTTCCAAAATATTTGGCCAGAGACCAGATATCCTTACAAAAAATGACAATTTTCAAAAAATTAATAGTGATATTCTTACGTTGTATGTTTTTGAAAAATCTCACTTCAATATAAATATAAAAGTATAATTAATGTGCAGACAAAGTTCGGAGTGTTTATATTTAACAGTTTCTGAGAAAAAGGTACATATAAAAGCTTAGTTTAACATGGTCGATATAGGAGGTACCGGCTGGTTTTAAGAAATAAAGTAAAGTTTATTATATCTTTTAGCCTTCCACAGTTTTTCTAAAACTTTCATTAGTTGTGACCCAAATTTCAATCATAATTTTCATCACGTTCCCTGAAAAATAACAATGTATTGAATGCAACAATAATGTGCTATGACCCTAATGATGCAATACGACTTCAGTTATAAACTGCACAAATTATCAAGGTAAGTTTTATATTCTGTATATGACAAGCCCACGAAAGTCACAAGTAATTATTAAACCTAGTCTTAACTTAATATTGATAAATTATTTATCAAATATAATGTGCAGACTGATATATTTATAAGTATATTATAACAGTGTGAATTTGTCAGAATGTATTTTGTGTTTTGCTTCTTTCAGTAAATTAATAACTTTTTTAATTTTTCTTAATTTTCAACTTATTGTTTTATGCTCCAGTCCCCCAAGTAAGGCTATCACACTTCCCTAGGGAGGCACACCCCTAGTTTCAGAAACGCTGAAATAGCAACATTTAATTTATTTTATTGATCATTCCGTAAGGAGATTCAGATCAAAAGGAAAAAATATTTTTGCATATTCATTATTTAAGTTACTCAGTATAATTTATTAAAACTGAATATTATCTCTTTATTATTCAACATATAATTTTTAACTGATAAATAGTGCTGAAATAGTGCATATAACAATTTTATTTGTCATTTAAATAATTGTGAAAAAATAAATTACGTTTTAAATGCTTTTTCAGAGAAAAATAAACATATATTTTCTGAATTTTTGTCTGTTTCTGAATTTACATTTAAACTCATTGTAAAGTTGAATTAAATTCAAATTATGTTCAATCATTATAATCATATATATTTCCAAAATAAAAAAAAAATATATATAATTTAATATATTTGTAAAAAATGGGGGGAAAAATTATGAGAATTTAGGAAGTCAATTAAAATTTAAGGAAAGAAAAATTTGATTGTGTATGTCTTAGTATTAAAAATTTTATTTATTATATTTCAAATTACTTTTCTTAAAATCTTTCTATAATTAAACTTCGAATTTCAATATTTATAAAATTGATTTCTTAAATAAAATTTCAAAGTTCTAAAATTTCTTGTAATGCAAACTGAACAAAATTGTAGGAATGATATAGATTTGCATACATTAGCAAAAACACAAGCAATATTTGAAGAAAAAGAGATACTTACAATTGTATTTGCACAAATTTCTAATTACCCGAAATTTTTTGCCATATTAAGTAGAAATTTGAATTTTTAAAACCAAAATGTAAATAATATGTCTATTATATCAAATAGAATTTTAAAATTCGTGATTCAAATATTAATTTTTATAATAGTAAAAACTAAAATTCTTTAAAGCTAGACAAAATTTTGGATTTGTAAGCAATTTTTAATATTCTTCGAATGAGAACAATAAAAAAGTATTTATTTTATGAATTTGCTTCTATAACAAACATCACATACAACTACATTTCATAAACAGTATAGTCTAAGTTTTTAATTGGATTTCTTCTTCTATTTTTGATCTTGCTATTTGTTGTTGTTAAAAACTTTCAAAGTAATTTTCCCTCTTTTTAACCATCGAAGAAATTGAAGTTTGTCAGTTTTTCAGCTTATTTGTGAGAATTTTATCCTGTCTGACAAATTTTCGGAAAAATAATCTTTCAAAAAATCATAAATTTGATAAATTTCATTAAAATTGCACAAATTAGGTTTTTTACATAGATGTGATATTAAATAAGATGCTTGTTTTTTCTTGATAAATACAGAAACCTAACTCTGTACTGAGATATGAGTAAAAATACACTATACAGAAATTTGTAAAATATTTTAGTCAATAACCAATGCCTTGAAATATTTCCAATACACTGATTATACAGAAAAGATATACAGTCTGATACCTTTTGCTTGTTTGAAAACTCTATTTCTTAAGTTTAATGGAAATGGTTCTACCTAAAATTCCCTCCAAGTAAAAGTGTGGGAAAAATCAAAGTAAACCCATATTTCCCCCCAATCTTTTCTCTCTCTTTCAAATTCAAAGCTTATCTTTTTCAACCATTGATATTTCGCAAAAGATGACAGATTCAATGGTTCGTCTTTTTTATAATCTTTCAATCTGTGGATTTCTGACAGTTTTGTATCACACTTTGTGTGTTTTTCTTCATAAAATTTCACTTAAACCAGTGCATGTAAAAAATATCTCGTACTTTCGATTTTCTGCATTTGACATTTCAGCGTAAAGGATAAAGGGTGTTTTAAACTTGTTTCAATGGATGTCTTAAGAAATATAAACTTAAATTAAAACTGTTTTTATATACATCTGAACAAATATATTTCTTTTCAATATATTACATTATTTAATTGCGTTTATGTTGTTGAATGTAGACCATAAATGAATACGTAACTTTCATTCACTTTCTTATAAATAACTAAACTACTTATTAAACTTAAAATTCAGTTTTAAATTTCATTAGCATTTATTTATTTGCTCAGATGCTAAATCTCAGCTACAAGGAGTTACATCTCTTGTACACAATGTTGCTGACCTTCCCCATCCTCTGATTTTACCCAGACATTCCAATAGGCAATGAAAAATACTTCGGAGATTTCTGCTCACGTAGAATGTAAAACTAGAAATTTAGGAAGATACAATTATGTTTTTCGAAAGTGTTCGGAAGAGACTCGGTCGCAGAAATGATATCCATACAAGCTGCAATATAATAATGGTGACAGAGCGTTACTCGTCACAATTTTGTGTAATGGTTACTCAGTAAAATGGATCAGCAGAACAAGTGGCTCCACATTTGCTTTGAATAAATTGCATATATAACCTGAAAGTGTATTTATACGCGCAATTGTTGTAAGTACCCTGCTGGCTATTAAAATTGCAATACAAGAAAAAAATGAACAGATGAACATCACAATCACACGAAAGTATGAAGAGATTCATAATCAAGTCATTAGTATTTCAGCGCATCTAAATGAAGCAGGGTGGAGAAACGATATCTGGAGCACCACATATAAAAAAAGTTGTGTAGTGGAATTCTCATTCGGGAAGCGATTTAAAAGATTGATGTTTTCGCAGAATATCTTAAAATGGCTCATGCTAGAAGAAATGCAAAGTCCGAATTCGATAGAGGCAAGATCGATGCCTGTCGAGTGTGGGGATTATCGTTCCATGATGTTGTTCGTTACACTGTTCAAAATCCAAACACTATTATGCGAATATGGAACCAATGGAGCTACCGAGGAACATACTGAACGGCATTCAGGATCATCATGCCCTCCCATAACTAAAGCATGAGAGAACAGACATATCGTGAAGTCGGCCATCCAAGACCGTACAGCCGCACCACAGGCCATTAGTCAGAAAATGAGCATGTTTGCAGCACGTCCAGTATTCCCTCTCTCGATGCGACGGCATTTGCAGCATCGTGGACTGTTAACTGACCTGTGCTACCTGACGACTATTACTTCAGCTTCTCTTGACAATGCAGCATAGACAGAGACGACGAATCTGGGGCACCGAACGATAAAGGTGAATACATGTGTGATACAATGTCTTCTTTTCAGACGAGTTTTGGTTCTGCGTGTAGTATTCTGATGACCATATCGAATGCTGGAGACTACTAAAGAGACCACTCGTCATCAGCCTGCATTCGATATCGGAATAGGGGCACTACACTTGCTCTGATGGTTTATGTAGCCATTCAGTACACGATCTCCATGTTGGATCAACAGTAATTTAAACACAGATTGCTACATTTCTGATATCTTACGTACAATTCTTCTGCCCTATGTTCGACGCTTGCCAAGTTCCATCTTCCACAAATAATGCAAGACAATGTGTTGCAAGTCGTGTTTGGACATTCCTCTACACACACGGTATTTAATTGTTGATCCGGGCTACATGGCCTCCAAATGTGTCACCCATTATAAACGTTTGGCCATGGGTTGCAAAGAGATTGGTCTTTCACCCCTTTATTTCTTGTACGGTTGTCGGAGTGTGGCATACATTTAAAGCAGTATGGAATAAGTTGACCGTTTCTTTCATCTAAGCACAGTTCGACTCCGGGTAAGGGCAGTTTTCGCGGCCAACTGGGGCAGTTGTTTTCGCAAATTTCGCACCCTTGTAAAACCCCCCAAACAACTTGACATACTGTTTAAGTACAATAAATATATTTTTTGTGTTTACTTTCTTTCATAGTGTTGAATTTTTAGGACCAGCACTGTATATCTACAAAAATACATTTGTATTTGTTAAAAAAAATCTGCCTACTCCAAAAGAAACCATCTTGTGTTGCCGTACCACCGATTTCTCATCGGTTCATTTTTTTTTCGAGAAACGTACACGGAGTTGTTTAAAAATAAAATATGCCACTGTTAAAATCTCTTCATTATTCTTGCAGAATAACATCACAGCAAAACTGCAATCATGACAAGTACTACACACAGTAAACGGAACCCCATCGTATATCACTGTGCATTTTTCTACGTCTGCTTCTCTCAATATTTGAGGGAAACCCTTTCACATATCCAATTTATCAGTTGAGCTTTCCCACAAACACGACCTTTCACATTTTCTGATCTGAACGCACTCCATTGTTTTTATTTAACATAAGACTGGAAACGTTTATATTCAGCTACTTTTAGCCATTCAAAAATGGCATGCATCCAAACAACGAACAATTTTCCTGGATGATAATGTGAAAAAAAAATCATTTGTTTTGAGCAACATTATGCTCAATTTCAGAAAAGACTTGGCCATTGTGATCTCTAGTTTTGATATATGGTTCCCGATCGACAAGTGTAGAAAATCCGTAACCATAAAAACTTTCGTAATTATAGACCACAGAATGACTGAGTTTTTATTTGAAGGACTTCAGGCGACTTGTTGTATCAATACCTCGTCATCTTAATGCACTACATTGGGCAAATGAATTCCCATGTGATATTAGAAGGTCTCCCCTGACTTCTGGTAACTTCATATTGGTAGAAAACAAAATGATACTTTATTTTATATTATACTATATTAATAATTTTCTTTTCGCATATTTGAAGTTAAAATTAATGCTGATTTTTTCTGAATGTTTATATATAATTGATAATCAATGTAATGGAGAAGAAATGGATCAAGCAATTATTTTAATAAGCAAAAGTTGCCCAATTGCGATAAATATATCGTTACTTCATGAACAGAAATAAAATTAGATAAAGTAAATACATTTCAAGAAAAATCGAAAAAATAGCGTATTTAAAATAAATAGTGTACTCTAAAAATTACTGATTAAATTTTCTGAAAGTATTAATTGAAAAAGATTCCTTAAGTACACGTTAAAGATATCTACATTTAACTTCTTTCCTCTTTTTATGTATGTTGGATAGCAATACACACATTTATCTCGCTAATCGAAAGGTTTTTTATTTCAGATTATTGATGCTAAGTTTATACAAGCATAAGTTTTAAATAAAACGGTCCCCATAGAAGCATTTTCTTTCCAAAATCTTCTTTTCTTATAAAACTAAACACTTTTCTTTTAAAAATTTTTTAAACATTCACAAAAGCTTGCTTTAAGTATTTCAAAACAAGTTTAAGCATCACAAATCTAAACTTTTAAGTGCGTTCGTATTCTGAAATAGCTTATTACTACATCCACCGTTAAAAAGAATTTTTAAGAAAAATTTTCAGATAATTAGTTTGAAATTGCACCAAAAATTCAAAGGTAAAAGACTGTCGAAAACGTCTGAGGTATGCACTTAAAAAAGGAAATGGAAAGTTTTAAAAATCGAATACAATCAATGACGGAATAAATTGGAAAAGGTTAGTGATATAAGATTTCTCTTTTCAAATATTTTCCAAAGACAGAATATTTTAACTTCAAAGCACTTAAATTGTAAACAATAAGCAAATAGTTCAAATAAGTTTACTTTTTTTAAAAAAAGAAACTCGCTTAACTTTTACTTTTATCGACAGCAATTCACTATATATAATCTTTACTTTTATTATAATAAAACTTATAATATTTACATGACTCATTAATTGTTCACTATTTGCGCAATAATAATTTTCTACCCAAGTACTGGAAATTTTTCTTAACCCACTATATTCCTTAAATAAGAGACCAAATTGCTCTGCTATTATTCCATGTTATATCTGGAATCTTTTTAAAACTAGTATACATTTATACGTAATACCAACATTTTTACTTATTTAGAAGCAAAAAATAATAAAAGCATGATAATAGAATAAATTGCATTTTAATCCTACATCATTTTACAGCGAAAATGAATTTAAAGTAAGCTGTCCAAAAATGTTTAAAAAATCCAAGATTTTTTAATTGTGTTTTTAAAAAAAAAACGGGCTTACTTTTTCTCGTAAAGCTTAAAAGAAACTGACTTTTAATACGGTCAATTCAAGTTTCGGAAACTAGAATAAGCAATAGCTAAAATACTTACTGTCCAAACTACTTTAAAATCTCTTTATCCGTGATATAGTTTAATACACCTTTTTAAATTAAATATAGTTACCTTAATCAGGAAGGAAATAGACACAGATAATATTCATAATTGTGTAAACAGTTTACTCCATCATTCTACCGAATTCTAATAAAAACATTTATTTGTTACTAGAGATATATAGCATTCATTTTCCTTCAATAATCAAGTGTATACTTTCATATAGTTTCCCAAGAACAGTTGCGGCTGAACTAAATGCAATCAGCTCGCAATTAACAGTACAAGTGATGCGCATCCTATCATGGGCCATGTCCTACAAAAGCTTCAGGATCTCTGGTTATTCCCATCGTTAGCAGGTAGAGTCTTCACACAGAACACTTCCTATGTCACCATTTCTTTCAGTAGCCATATATATGGGGAAGTCATCCCAAAGATATTGCACCGATTTTGTTCCAATGATCAAGTTGACCATTTCACCTCTTCATACTCAGGAGTTACCTCAATCAAGATATTCATCAGTATTTATATTCATTAGCATAGTTCGTCACCAACATCATGGCATATTGAGTGAGATATAGATATGTGTCTACTCTCGATAATTCAAAGCCATCAGAGTTTCTCCACGGAGACCATGCTGGTCAATGTGTCCATCCAGAGATATTCCATTCTAAGCCATGATTCCATTTACTCTATAGAACTTATTACAACTTTGTTAAAATGTATTTGGTTAATTATTCTTTTCAAACGAGTGCACAACCCGAATAATTCTCCATAGTTAGCAGAGAGCATTCTGCGAGCAAAATAGAAACGAAAATAAAAAAATAAACTTTCGAATAACTTTAACTGAATATACTCACATTTATCAATACGACAAGAATAAGAATATTACAGATGGTATCAATAAAAAAAAGATCAATAGTTATTAATTAAAAATAAGATGAATGTAATATAAATTATGGAATCTATTTCTACACATGAATGTCTATAATTTAACGAGCAATTTTATGTGTGCGAAAATATTTTTCTTGGTCAAAAAAGTAAAAAAATTGTTTAAAAAAGTTTTCATTACATTTCTGTTAATCCAAACTTTAAGTGATCAAATTCAATTTTATCAGTCTTAAATATCTAAAATCGTTCATCAAGAAAAAAAAATTCAGTTACTTCGAATGATTGTATTCCTTAACGATTTATAATCATCAGAGAAATATATACTATTCTTTATTAACCATTTAATTGTGGTTCATTAGTATACTCCTTGTGCGTAAAAAGTAGTGAACATTGACTTTTTAATAATAATTGTTGAGAAAAACAAAACATATTCTCAAATTTTAAGATGTTTAGAATATCTTAGACCAAACTAGAGTATAACAAATCAGTAAAAAAAATATAGACTAATGCGTCCATGAAGGCACCGGCTGAAACAACGTATAAGTTTGTATATCGAATTTATTCATGCGCTATAATAATGTTCTTTTAATGTATGCCTAAAAGGGGGAAAGGCAAAAGTTGGAAAGTTGATTTGTATAATAGGGTTCCTTCAGGTATGGTCAGCCATGGGGCAAAGGCTTGACACCGACCAGGCGCTCAGCCCATACATAGTTGTTGTCCCGAAGTTACCTAGGCAACGAGTGGTGTAAATAACAATTGTTTGTTGATACAACTATGTGCTGACAGTAGAGTAAGAGTCCAAAGCCTTGCTGCTAGAAGATTTGTTATTTTTATGGGGTGGAAAGGCAAAGGATGGTTTCTGGTAAGAGGACTGGGTACAACTCTACATCACCTAATCCAGAACTTCCTTATTGTCAAGACAAGTAAAAATATTTTAGTCTGAATGAAGTAAATCAGTGTATTTTTAGTTATCTCTGTCCGAGGATTTTGAGAAGGTCTCTAAAATACTTATATATCCACAAAATTTACGGTTGAAAGGACCTTCGACCTCCGCAACTCACGCCAAGCTAAATTACTTTATAGTTGCGTACACAGATCCATCGTACAGTAAGTATTAGTAATAACATTGGTTATTTTATAAAATAAACACATCTTTTTGTTCCAATATTTTAACAGCAACACCTACTCGATGATTTTCGAGTATACTCATCATCGCTTGATTTCCATGACACAGTGCTCTCAAACGGGGGTGCCACAGTTAACTGGTTAATTAGATTTTGTCCGAAACTATTTAATCTGCTTATGTAATGTAGATTTTTATTCAACTAAGAAGATACAATATGCATGTTAAGAAACAAGTAATTCCATGGTTATTGAACTTTTATTTGCTTATGCGTTCAAAAATGTATATAGTTATTTTGCAATTAAATAAAGCCATGTCCTAATCATATATAAGAGTATTTTTATGTATTTGTTATTTTTCTTGCAAACAGATATTAAATCCTTTGGCATAATTTCTTTGTGTAATTCAGGAAAAATTTTAGAATATAACTCCAGAGATTTTTTTTTTATTTTGAAAATTATAGCTTCAAAAAGAGTTTATTTTCATTTTATATCTATCATATTTCTATTTAATTTTTTTTTTGAAACATAACACTTATTAATTCAGCAGCAACATTTTAGTAATATTCACGTTATAAAAAAGTAACCATTTATAGGATTTTGGAATTTAGAGCTTTTATAACTTCTGAGTTATCTTGGAATTAACAATAAGGTTTAAATTGCAACACTCTTATTCAAAGATTGTTATGAAAAAACAAATAAGATCATTAAAATTGTTCTATTTTTTCACTTCTTTTTTTAAAGGAAATGTATTTAATTCTCGTGTACGCAAAACAACCCTGAGTCTTTTGTGCTAACTCGTGAAAAAATTCATTCTTTTTCAGCTTAAATCTCTAAAAACATATGCTGCAAAGGGCTTTTTGGAAGAAAAAAAAAATTTTTTTCGATTGAAACACATATATATTTAATCTCATATCATTTCTTTGAGAGAAGCATTTTCTTTCATTTTTCTTAATGCGATTTTAACTGGGATAGTGTGAAATTTCCTTTGTAATAGACGATAAAAAGAGAAATCGTCAAAACTAGCATTGTTAAAAACATTTTAAACTGTATTGGAAATTGCGTTGGAAGAAATGATACTGAACAAAGAAATAACCGCTTTATTCAGAAATGCCGTATTCGGAAGCTTATTCTGAAATACTTTTCTTTTAGTTAGAACTGCGCATTTATTTTGTTATCGTTTCTACAAAAAAATTTGATCTTTAAAAATGGAATTCCGAATTTTCTTTTCTGCCCTTCATCTCTCTCTGTATTCTGTACATACTCTGTGATAAATATTTAATTAGATTAAAGAATTGAGTTTAAATTTAATGAATATAGAATTGTGTTTAATGTCTGAGTATATAAATGTAGTATAGCGTTCTGATACATGAACCAATGAAAATAACGTATATAAAGCAAATATTTTGAATTTGAAAGGAGTTTAAGACCTTTATTTGTTATATTTCAAAAATTAAAGTAGAATATGTAATAGATTCGAAATAAAATGGAAACTACATTTTTAAAATTTCACGTTGCCACAAAATATCTTTTTTTTTTGTTATATTTTGTGCTTGTTAGAATTATTTTACTGTTTCTTCCGTACTAAAGTATAAAACTAAGCGAAGAATCTACGCGTGAACTTTTTAATTTTATTTTCTTGTATTACCATTTTAAGCATACCGTTATAAGAAATTTATAAGCTTATTAATTTCTCTCAAAATTTTATAAATATTATTTACAAATCTACTTATAAAAACTGCTATTTTTGAAGAAATCTATCCAGTGGCTTTTTTTATAACTTTGTTGGCTTATTAGTAGATCTGGGTTACAGATCATTTTGTAAGTTTCTATTGAATTTTAAGTTGGTTACAATATAGAAAAAAATATCTTAGAAATGACGAATAGTTGGAGAAAATCATCAATATTAGATATTGAAATAATATACCAATATTCGAATGCATTTTTATTTTAGCTGAAATTTAATTTGAGAATACGAAATGAATTCAAATGTAAGTTTTAAAGAAGAGTTACTCACTTTGCATTTACTCTTTTTCTTTTTTACCTCAGCTTGGGAAATCATGAACTTAAGGAAACTGGTAAAACAAATAAAAAAACACAAATTTATTTCTTTAGTTTTCAATGCAAGCCATTTGAGAAACGTTTTTTACAATTAACTCTCCAAATTGCTTGTAAATATAAATAGAATACCAGTTTATCCTGGGGGAAAGCAATTATTTTTTTAAGCAAAATTAGAATTAAAAACATTTTTAAGTAGCAGGAACACCTCGATAAAAGGAAAATAAGAAACTTACTTATCAAAAATACACTTGTATTTATCTTCAAGAGATAATGCAGGTACTAATGCACGAAAGAACAAAAAATCTTACTTCTATTCCTTTACGTAGAGATTTTTGTTGGCTCTTCAGGCACCGATGGTATGCAATGGGCTAATAGTAAACTTTTGACTATCAGAATAAAAACAATCTCTAACAATGTATGACCTGAAATTCTTATAACTAACAATTTTTTTCAATTATGGACTTTTTGAAACGTAAATATGTATTTGCTAAGTACTTATTTAATGTAAATATCTTACGCCATATCTGGCAAATGATAGTGCTGGCATCCCACATTTGGAAATGGTTGACATTTAAAATTCGGCATCTGGCAACAATTGATAAAAACGGGTGGGGGGGATGAGAAAGAAGAGCTGTCTTTGCGTAGAAAACAACAGTGCTAGAAGAAAAAAATAAGGTGGAAGAGACTAAAAAGTAGCGAGGGTGGAAGAACCTAAATATGTCTTTATTTGCATTTGTTTTGTATTAGCCTTTTGTTAATATTTAATAATTCCATTGGACAAAATAAATGAAAATCATTGTCTCAGCTTCTGAAAATATTGGAACACTAAATGAGGTCAAACATCCGATAGAGAAAAAAAAGAACCCTATCTTTTGCATTTGTATTGTTGTATTTGCTTTTATATTTACATTCTATTCGAAAAATATTTGGTTATATATGAAATAAAACGGTAGTTGATACAAAAAGTGGCCTATTTTTAATTAAAATTTTTACCACACTTTTAAATAATAATTTGTTTCACATTTTTATTGTTTTTATAAACTTAAACAACTCCATCTAAGACATATTTTGTAAAAAGGGTTTATATATATATATATATATATATATGGATGAACTTTATAACTAATTATTTTGTAACTTTCCATGACTAAGAAAGCATTTTATATCTTAAACCGCAACATAGAATGAAGTTTAAGCTAACAATTTCATCAAAAAAGTATTTATCTGGTAGAAATTAAAAACACATGAGTGCATTAACCATAAACCAGCATTAAATAAATGCAGAAATCATTTTTCAAACTCGTAACAAAGAGCATTTGATTAACAGTACATTTAAAGGAAAGCTATTCCACCTTATTGGTTTTTCAGTTTTTATTTTCTTCACTCGCACTCACCTCAGTACATTCTGATATACTAATTAGTCTTATCAACTGCGTAATCTAAAGTCAAGCTCGTTAGTGGCTAAACATTTTGTAAAAATAAATCCCCGGTGAAAAATAGTGCTTAGCCAGACACAAAAGAAATTTACTGTTTGATAACAGAGATACCATCTCGTTAAAAAGCATTTTTTTTTTTTTTTTTTTTTGGAGAAATGCGTTTTTAGAACAATTTCTTTGAGCATTAACATTCCCAAGCAAATATATGTAGGAGTTGTTCCATTCAAAATTGATTTAAACGACCCAAGAAACTCTAATCTTACAGATAAAGAATACAATATATTCCGTCAAATGTTTCTGTTTAGTAATAAGATAACGTAAAATATGCATAATTTTTTATCCAAGAAAAAATAATATTGAAAATTTTGTATCATCAAGAGAGATTTTAGAAAACCTTTAACTCTATTCAGAACTCAATATTTTTAAGTTTTCATGCGCATGTTTTAAAAGGAGCATTTTATTGATGTGTAACGTCTTTCCTCTCGATTACTGGAGATTTGTAGGAGTGATTTCGTGAAAAGGGACGGAAATGCGTAACATAAAGTTGGGGAAGCTCACGCTATTCAGTGAAGTTCTGTTTTTTCTCCTTCATTTGGGAGGGGCTCCGCCCCATCCCCCACCCCCTGTGGTCTAGGCCGTGGGATCTTTGTTTTTGTTTTCTCACTTTAGGATCAGAGAAGAATCTAAGTCCTTTAGGAAGAGACGTGGTTAAACAATGACGGACGTGTTTTGATACCTGACTTCGATTGCTGCGTACAATTTAAACGGCCAGGACACAGAGAAGCTGGTGTTGCGATCTATCGCAAACAGAACACCTCACATGTTGTGGCTCCTCATATGGATATTACTTATCGTCAAACAAGTTGACTGGGTATTGTTAGTCAGGATATTGGGGACATATTTGCGGCAAAATGCTTATTTAAAAATGGACAAACAGTGATTTCTGTGGTTGTATACATTTCTCCGAATCAAACGGTTCAAAAATATAAAGATTTTCTGCATTTTTTAATTTAACCATATACCGAAGGTGGTTCTGCTCTTTTTTTAAAAAAACTATCACTCGCTTCCCATGATTTTGAGTGGGATTTTAAAGTTAGCTTCAGTTTGCTAGAAGCCGAGCCACTCATAGCTTTTTTGAATGATGAACTCAAGCTTGAAATGAACACAAATCGAAATGTTTCGACAACTAACAGTGGTACTGTTATTGACGTTATTTTTGAACGGTTTTTAAATACTTTGAAAACACAAGTATATGTGTAATACTTTATTTATCATAAATTATCATTACTGCTCTTCCCCAAATTGAACAAGAATAATTATTTTTCATAAAAAATTGCATTACTTCTTGTGTTAATTGAATAAAATTTTCATTAAAGATATAATTATTCCATAGAAAATTATTTCCAATCATACTCGATTAATTTTTTCAGGATTTAAGTTGCTTGTGCGAATTTACCCCGATAACATGTCAGATGTTACACATCGAATGCGACTACTGTAAGGCTCCTTTCTTTTTTTTCTTATAAGACTATTGACATAGTGCAAGTCAATCGTCATACTTAGTTGTATGTTTCTCAGGAAACAAGAGCGTTGGATTAGTAGTACATTGACTGCATCGAATTAAATTTACGATAATTAATTAATATACTGCAAAAACTGTTAAAATATATCTAAAATAATATGCATCATTAATTAAGGAAATAATAGGAAACATTAATATATAAACAAAACAAAACTGATGTTAAACATATTAAAACTGCATGAAGTAAAATATTTATAGGTTATTCATGTTCTTTAAAATATAATATTATTTTTATACTACATTGTATTATCACTATTTTGGTTACTTACTTTGTAAATAGTTATGTATTGTAATATTATAAATAATTATATGAATATTAATGTTTCAGAATAAAAATTAAAAATTTTAAAATTAAAAACACTTTTTTTATGAAAAATTTTAAGTGTTCATTTATATGAACCATTACATGAATAAGTGCAAGAATTCTGCTGTAAGTTATTTATTCTTATAATTTTAGTAAGATTTACGTGCGTAGCATAAAACCATTCTGAAAGATAAATTCACTGTTTTTAAAAAAAAAAAACAGTTTCGATACACATTTATGGGGGGAAATTATTCTTATTAAAGTATTATTTTAGAAAAATTTAAAAATGAACTAATTACTATTTTAATTACTAATTACTGTTTTGTATAGATATATATAATTCATATTAATGCATGCAAATAGTTATAATCCTAAGAATAACTAGACGTAACAGAGTGAGTGAGAAGTATTGGCAACAGTAGAACAGAAGCAAACTCTTGGACTTAGGAACCAAACATGCAGGTTAAAACAATATTTTTGAACAGTCAACATTTACTCATAATTTGCTTATACTACTGGGCTATAGGAAAGGGGGAAATGTGTGCTATAAATATGAAATTATTACAAAATAAAATACACTAATGCTAAATAAATAAATTATAACAGGAAAAATTAATAAAAAAAAAACAACTTACTATTATAAAGTTAAGCATATTTCTATGAAATACTGTTAAGGTAAATAAAGTTAATGCATCAACACATCGTCATGTTAATATTTATCCCTAATGTGAAATGAACTAAGATTAAGAATAATTTCAGTTATAAGAAATATATATATATATATATATATATACTTAAAAACTTAAAATATTATTAGGAAATTTATTGTAATGAATATGAACCCAATCATACATAGCAATTCTATTATAAAATAAAACATATTTAATTTTATGAAACATGTGGCGAAATCTTGTGACTGTATGTTGATAACTAAGTAACTGCATGGGTAAAATTAATGAGGTAAATGAATAACATTTAGAAAAAAAATATAAAAATTCAAACCCTCATGAAAATATTGTAAAACATTGTAATTTAACTTAAAGCCACGAGAAATGAATCCGTTAAGAAAATTAATGGGGTGTCCACTTTGAATACAATGATTAAAATATTATTAAGATTGAAAAAGATATAAAATTTATTCTATGTATAGAAATTGATATATTTGAATTCTAATAATTAGAGAAGTAAAATTTCAACACGCTATAAAAAAGAGCCATTAAACAGAATGACATCAAGTCTCAGCGCAATATGATTGAAGAAGGGTGAAAGTCTATTGCATGAGGAAAAACTTAATTCAAATTTTAGCAACAGATGGCTTTGTAAGCATTATAGTTTATAAAAGGATTCGAATTGAAATAACAGTGAATTGTAAAACAACAGCAAAGGTGTAAGTTACTCACTAAACTAAGTGTGCTTCTCAGGTGTGATACTGGTAATTAACGTAAGTCCTCCCACCACGACAATATCATATCACATCGAATGGGAAAAATTGGTTTTAAATTATGCTGAGGCCAAAAATCGCATCAAAAGTGTGTATCAAATCGGTTTTTAACTGTCCTCAGGTCAAAAACCTCATAAAAGACGCCCATGAAATCGGTTTATAAATTTTGCGAGACTTGAGTAAAACATGTTCACTATGCTGTCCCTGTTGTGTGCAACAAGTTTAAATCGAGAAACATGCATTCGGAGAGCTGAACACAACATCTTTCAGATAGCCCCATAACCTGAAGTTACACGGATTAGGATCCGGTTATCGGGCAGTCAGGATCTAGAGAAATGACGACTGATAACTCTAGCATTTCCAAAATACCACTTCAACCGCTGCTTCACTGGATTTGCAATGTGCGGAGGAACACCATCTTGCATAAAAATGATCCCATCCAAAAACCCTCGCTGTTGCAGATCTGGAATGGCGTAGTTGCCCAAAAGAATTTCATAGTATGGATCCGTGGCGGTAATGGTAACAGGACCAAAATCACTCGTAAAAGTATAGCCCTATGATAAATGTGATGCAATAATCCCCGCCACACAATGAACTTTTCAGGATGAAGTGGAACCATTTGAGTTGCGAGTAGATTCTCTGTTTCCAATATTCAGCAATTCGTTGTATTGACATATCATGTCAGATGGAAATGGTCTTCGTCTGACCACAAAGTTTTCCACGGCATTCATTGTCCACTTCCATGCGAGCAAGAACTTCTGAAGCAAAAGTCTCTCTTGTTGGAGGTGAGAAGGAAGCAACTCCTGCACATGGCAAATTTTATATGGATAGCAATAAATGATGTTTCGTAGAATTTTATACACCGTGCTCACAGGTTTGCCCAGTGTACGAGCAGTTCCTCGAGCACTGCACTGTTGAAAACCACAGCTCGCCTCCTCTTACACTGCTATGGCCCCTTCTTCAACTACCGTCGAATTAACTATTTTACTCCTACTAACAGATTGCACATGAAAAGAACCTGTATTTTCTCATTTTTGAATCATTTTTTTCAGACCCAGGGTAATCATCCTACCAACGCCTTTTTTCATACCCTTGAGTATCTGGAACTTCTGCAGAGCTATTGGTGCACAGCCATTATTCTTGTAAAAAAATCTTTAGAAGCAGAGCGCGGTCCTTCAATGCGACAATCATGGCAAAATTATCCGACGTGAAATTATAATAAGTCATGTATCCGACGATTTTATAGCAATTGAAATTAATCGGGCGCATAACAGGTATCGCCATTAACATGTTCTGACTCTTACAGTGCCATCTGTTGATTAAATTTAGAGCTTTTGTTTGTGTGCTTTTCTTATGTCATACGCTTTCTCTCTTCTTTAATAGTATTTTGCTTAAATTTGACTTCATTCTTGTTAGTATTTTATTTTATAGCGTTTTGAAACTTTAATTATAATCACCTGGTATATAAGATGGATAGAAATCACACATTTATATAACTTCACATAATGAACAGTAAAATGTTAACTAAAAGTTATTGTAATTACCAGGAGCAAAGCATAAACGATTTATAAATGTAATGAATATCAATTAGAATTTAATAAAGAATCGAAAATTAATAAACTACAATGCTTAATATTTGGCAAAATAATGTTAAACAAAATCACGAAGAAAAAATTAAAAAGTACCTGGATATAAAAATACAAGTACGTAGTTCAAATTATATTTAAAAAAATAAATAAGAAAATAACAAAGCAAAACAAAACTTTGATATATTAGACCTATAATAATTAAATGTAAATTAAAAATAGAGTAATAACAATATAAGCAATGAAAAATTAATAACAAATTTAAAAAAAATATTATGGAGTCATTTAAGATTTCCTATTCAGCTTTATGTGTAAATGGTGAAAATGAGCAATGCTGAAACTTTCTGTAAAAATATTTAAATGCAATGAAACCACCAACATGTATAATTTTACATATTAATAAAATGCTATACTAAATTATTATAAATCTAATTTAAGCAATACAAGAAGAGAGCGGAAACAGACGCACATTTATAGGTATATAGTATGCAAAATAAAAGAAAAAACTCATGGAGAAGAAACTGTAGGAAAATATGTTTTATGATATGTACAGTGAAAAAGGCAACTTCAAGAGAGAAAAAAAGAGGAAGAACATATCAAAACCTCATTGCAAGAGAAATTTAGAATGTACGTGCAAATACTTAAAGAATCCATCAGGAAGCCTTTAAATATTGGACTTAGTTTGTTGAGAGTTGTCCAAGTGTTTGGAAATGAAAAATGTTACTGTAGCATGAACTGAGGACATGTGCAGGTGTATGATATATTAATATTAAGAGTCTATAGAAAAAACATGATTGTTAAACAATGTTTTAGTGCTATTCTGTAAATAAAGTGTTTTCTTTTCAACTTTGTTTTATTATACTGCATGTGCCCAACGGAGTTATTTGCTGCTAATCATTCCATATCTACCAGTAGATTATTTGTTAAATTATAACAAGGCAGTTACGTGTTACTTAAATTTTGCCAGCTAGTGTACCTTTGGATCTATTACTTTATGATCACCCTTTAATAACTCACATGGCTAACTTTAGCCTTTAATACAGCTTTGTTTCTTTATGGAAAGTGTTCTTCTAGATGCAGATATACGAGGGCTTTTCAATAAGTAATAAGACTAAAATTATTTTTAAAAAACAACAAATATCTTTAATTGTCATAATTTATATGATCTTTTTCAAAATAACTCCCGTATAACGTATTGCATTTATCCCAACGTTCGGTCCACTTCTTAAAAACCTGTAAAAGTCAGTTTTGTGAGAGTTTTTTTCAAAATTGCCAAAATTTACACATGCTTTGTTGCTTGCAAATTGTTTGCCTCGTAATGGTTTCTGAAGTTGAGGAAACAGCCAAAATTGCATGGAGCGAGATCAGGACTGTGTCCAGGTTGTGGTAAAACCTCTACGCTATTCAGCTGCAAAACATCCAGTGCGCAACGAGCAATATGTAGTCGGACATTGTCATGGTGCAATAGGAAGCCATTTCGGAGCAATGGACATTTCCTTTTAACGTGCTATACCATTGTTCATAGGACTTTTGCGTAGTAAAAGCCATTTACGGTAGTACCGGGTTTCACAGAATGTTGATACACAATTCCTTCAAATCAAAAAAAAATATGGTCAGAACTTTACCAGTCCATTTCATAGTTTTTGCTTTCTTGTGATTAGTGAAGATGGATGCTTCCATCTTCAGCTTTCTTATTTTATGGCTGGGTCACAGTGGTACAACCAAGCTTCGTCTGCTGCGATAATGCTTTTCAAGAAATTGTCGCCATCTTGTTCCAGTCTTTCTTTACATTCTATGCTGCATTTGCTCAGGTTTCAGGCTCGGAATCCATCGCGTGCAAACACGTTTCAGTTGCAAATATTCTGCCATGATTGAGAGGAGACTTCCTACAGAAATATTCAAAAGAGCATGCAGCTGACGTACTGTAATTTTGGGATCATGCTGATGATAATCGCAGCTGTGTTAACCATTGTCTCTGTGACAGACGTTGAATGTTGTCCATCACGTTCAATATCTTCCACATTTTACCTGCTTTCCTTTAAAGCTTTATGCCTGTGAAAAATACTTGCCCTCGACATTACTTCATCGTTGAAGAGCTTCACGTCCGATGCTGATTTTTACAGACGAACACAAAATTTAATCGCATACCGTTGTTCCAACGATGCTTCCATTTCGACAACTGATCGTGTCTCGTATGCGCTCGCAAACACGCTTCAGTTCAATTACGTGATATTCAGGAACATAAGTCTGTACTCGCCATCTATCGACAGCTTTTGTTAATACAAACAACAAACTTTATTTATACCACAGAAATTAATATTCCGATTAGTGGTTTCTCAGCAGTAAAATTAGTCTTATTACTTATTGAAAGACCTACGTATCATTTGTGAAATATGAGGTCTTACTGAAAATGCAGCACTCCTCAATATTCTGATATTCACTTATAGATCTGGAAATCATGAGGTTCTTCCAACTTTCTGTTTCCATTGATACGTAGGATTGAAGCTTGGGGAGTTTTAGGAGTTACCGCAAAAATAATCATTCTTAAATATTCTTAATAATAATTTGATAAAAATGAAATTTTCTGGTAATCTAAGTCATTCCTAATTATCATTAGAATATGAAATGCCAGCCAGTTTTGTGAAATATTGTTTTAGAAAAAGAAAAGGGAAGATTACCATTGTTTCTTGTCACTTAAATTTATATTCGAATACTCTATATCTGATGAAAAACGTTATAGAAAAATGTACAGTACAAAGTGTTTGTATTTAACATCTATTTTCAGATTGAAAAAGCATCTGCGCAAAAAATAAATAAAATTCGAAAAATTAAGCGTATATCAATTTATAAGTATCTCTCAATAAGATTTTAACTACTTTTTTCTTTTTCGTAATTAAGTTTCTTTTAATGATTTGCATACAATTGGACAACATATAAATTCATTGGTTTCAATTTTCTTTAAAAATTTTTGATAAGTAGACACAGTTAAAATTACTTTCTTTGTATGAGTAAATAAACAATTGTAGTAAATCATAAATGGTAACAAAAAAACAATATTTGATTAAATACTTTTGTATTAAAGTATTTTTCGTATCTTTTATAAATGTTATAAAATTCATTAAAATTATATTATTATACTAAAAATATGAATGTATTATATTTATGTGTTTTAACTCGAAAACTTAAAGTTATGTAATTTTGTTAAAATGTAGTTTTGTAAATTATTGAACAAAGTCAAAAAATTTACATAAAGCTAACATTCAGTCATGCTAAAATATATTTGATTGATCTTAATATAAATAAATGTTATAAAACACATGCAAAAATAACTAAAAATATGTAATTGCTTTTAAATAATTGCCTAGTTATTCAAATTGAACTATGATTCAAATACTTTTGAACTATGTATATTCTTGCTTCACGTCTGAAAACAAGGTGTTAAAATTAACACCAGTAAGTAACTTATTAAAGTACTTCATTCAAGGGAATTTAATGGGTTTATTTTAAGAAAGGGCATATAGTCAGAATTATAGTTTCAGCAATATGTTAAATTTGGTACTTTACTTTAAACTATTTTCATTACATGCAATTGAAAACTCTAAAGGTATAAATTAAGTTAAATAATCAAAAGTACAATATTTAAGAAAATAAAGTTTTATACATAGATGACAATGTATATAATAAATATATAATTCTTATTTCAATATAAATGCTATAATAAAATAATGAAAATGCATTCTTTTATTTTTATTACAGTATCATTTACTAAACTTTCCAGCTGATTTATATTACATCAAATTTTGTGTATTTCATTACAACTTTAAAGACCGTATAATATGCATTTTGATAAAACATCAAAAAGCAATGTAACTAAAAAACAAATCATAGTTATTTGTATTATATTTCTAAGCATTTTTAAAAAAGTACATTAATTGAATCTATTATGTTATTACTTTAGGAGTAAGAGATTCGAAAAAACACTTGATTCAGTTAAAATGATAGTGTTACTAAATTTAGCTAAAATTTCTCTGAATTTTCCAATTAAATAAAATTAATGCTGATATATATTATACCCATGTATATTGTACATTCCCTACATAAGACCCTTAATAACTCTCATAGCTGACACCTGCAAACTATGTCTCTCAGTGTATATAATGATTATGAACAAATAGTTCATTGTTATAATCTGCTAACAAGGCAATTACTAAAATATACAGGTATGAAGTGCACATAACAGGGTATACTGCATAATATATTTAGCTAAATAACAAACAAGAAAATAATTCCTCTTGTAATCAATGAATGGCGAAACAGTTGCTACAGTGTAAAATACATGGTTTAGAAAATCTTTATACAATTTGTTTTGCTAAACATGAATAATTATTTTTTGCTTAACAAGCATAATTATTTTCCATTACCTGTTGCAAGCCAAAAAGTAATTAAAGTAGTTTATTTTGTTTTTACTTTCTTCACTTTATATCTAAGTTACCTGCAGAGATTTATAGAAAATGAAATTAAAGCAAGATTTCACAACTCAATCTACCATTATTTGCCTTCTCTTAAATGTGAAAATAAATGTTTTTCTCAAGGTTTTTCTGCCTTAAATCTACTGATAAGTATCAATGCTTCGGTTTAAAACAAAAAGGCAAAGAAATCTCTGAGAGGCATTCAGAATTTTTTTTTTGTCATTGAAGTAACATTTGTTTCCCTTTACACACAGAATACTTTTAATGTATTTAATATATTTATATATAATAAGAAGGACTTTATTATTTTTATTAATACATTTTTTATTGGATACAATAAAATATCTAATTTCAACAATAAACAAAAATCGCTTAACAGCTTCTTTACACACTTCTTACACTTTGTGATTTAAAATAAACTATAACATTCAAACATATCACAAAATTTAGAATTTTAAATGAGTTTTAAAAACTGAAGTTAAAATTATGCATTAGATTCATAATTAACAGTGTTTACTATATTAAAGACATTGTTTTTCAAGAATATCAGTTTTAAAGAAGCATTCTTTTGAATGTATACAATATTTTTTGATGTTAACGGTAACATTTTCAGGCAGAATCAAATTATAATTAGCTGCAGATTTTGTATTCATTTTGACTATTATATTGTGCAAAGTTAAACGTTGCCTTCTTTTTAGACTTTTGAATTATGATTTAACTTACTTTAATTTTTAGTCATTACTTTTAGGAAGAAAAACGTAGTTCTTATCTTGGTGTTTTCTTCTTTTTTCTCTATCTTTCCTTTTATTTTCAAAATAAATTGTTTCTTTAATAAATGTTGTAAAATAACAAACTCTGAATATGAATTTTAAACGCTCATTTAATTCATAGCAGAAATATTTCCTTACTTTTTCGGAAGCTAGAAGTACCTAATTGCAATCTCTGTTTTTATTTAGGGTTATATCGAATAATGATTTCAAAATACATGTATCAATACACAATACTTGTAATATATACATGTATTATTATTGTTCTCTCTCTCTCTCTATATATATATATATATATAGAGAGAGTAACCAAGATTGAATATATAAAAAGATTTCGACGACTTCTTCAATTGCATCTTGGAGGATGATCTGGAATGATGCAGTTGCTTCTCACAAATAAAGTGGCAGTCCCTAATTATAGGTTTAGTTTACTATGTTCAAGTTAAGGTATCTAACTACTTGCGACAAATATTTTTTTAAGAAAATGCAGATGTGTGGATTTTTTTGTGGTTTTTAGATTTGTTTAGTACATTTTAAGAAAAATATACTAAAATTAAGAAAAGAAAAATAAATGATGGAATGGGAAAAATGGGGAAAAATTTGGTAAAAATTTACAAAAATAACATAAACGGGGCCCATTTTGTACCAAATATTTATTAACAATTTTTGAATTCTGATGTGTTGTTATGTTATTCATTTTTGAAATGACCTTCAGGATAAGATATATTTTAATTTTTTTCAAAAACTAGAGCACTTTATCTTAGTTATTGTATGAAGTTGCTTAAAAAAACAGTAATTATATTCATATAAGTGAATGTAAATTCTATAATAAAACATAGCTTTATAAATCTGATGGTTAAAACACTTCTACTATTATACAGGACATACACAACAAATTTCAGTTTATTATTTTCAAAACGTTTTGAGCAGTCACTGTCCCCGTTTAGCATTTAAAAAAACACATTTCGAATAAAACGCGTTTTAAAGTATGACATCTTGCTTAAAGTAATGGCATCTGCTTTTACTAAAACATTTGTAGTTTTTGTTTAGTGAACGGGAAATATAAACGTGGTATTTATATAAAGCTTAATAAGATGGCCTATTAAAAATCATACAAAAATTTGGCAATTTTTGGCAAAATTCACAATTTTAGGGTAATCAGATACTTTAAGTTCAGCTAGTTTTGAAGAACTACATACATGATTAAAGCACTCTGAAGCTCGCACACCATATGCGAAATGAGTCAGAAAATTCAAGTCGAAGTGAGTACACGTAGGTAAAAAGGAAAATTCCCGGGTTTCTCTTAAATGCAGAGTTAACGTAGAAGTATCTGATATGCGAGAAGGCTGAATGGAATATATGTAATTGGGCATTAACAAAAATAGTTTAAATGACGATGTAGACTTATCACACATGGACTCTAGCACACACACACACTTACATATATATAACGTTTCTTACACTGAATAATTTTTGAAATCTATGTTTTTCTTCAAATTGTTTATTCATATAGTAAAACCCATAATGTAAATCGATCAGTTTCATTCATTGCAATATATACCATTTACACATAGCAACTATTCTGGAGAAAATCGAAATCAGTTCTGTTAAATATCTTATAATAAACCCTAAAGCATTTTTGAAGTCAACGTGAAGAAGGAAAATTTTATGAATGAAATTTTAATGTAGGACTTTATAGAAAAAGCAAATTTAACTCAATTTCTTAAAATAATGTAGTAAAATATATACGTCTGTGAGACGTGACACTAAAAGAATTTTAAAGATTTTTTTTTTTTTGCTTCAATGGTTTCCCATTTTTTTGTGAGAAATGAAGAAGACACAACTCATTACTGCATTTATTTGTAGTGTTTATTTTATAACATATAGTTTTTGAAAGCTTTCTCTATTGTACACATTGCTTAAATTGTATTAATTCCATTTCATAGATTTAACAGTAATTAAAAAAAGTTTATTTAAATGTTTTGAGAATATATACTTCCCGAATGTAAGATTTTTAGAAAAGTTTTACATTGTGAATGTAGAATAAATTTAATGCTTAGTATTATTGAACTCTATCCCATAAAGTCACTAAAATTTGAATAGAAGAATTAAAATAACCTTTTTATTTTTGAAATTTACCCTTATTCCAATTAATTTTATTCTTTTTCTTCTTTTACTTGTTTCAGTTAATTTATTCTGTATTGGAAGAAAAAAATATGTCTGTATAAGATATGAAGGAAACTACATGTCCTTTTATATCCTTGTAAGCTCGTTTTTCAAGCATTTAAGAAAAGAAACAAGGGAGTGAGAATAAAGATACATCAAAAATGTACTTATTTGGTTAGTGTAACCTGTATGGTATAGTATAATTCTGTTCTGAAGTTGCTGTGGTGATAGTGATTTACAGATTTTGGAATTTGAGATAGACATAGATTTAAGAGGCGTGTCCCTAAACTAAGTACTGTTTGGTTTACCGCAACCGCAGTGGTAGCTTTAAAGTTCACCACTTTAGCATATGCATTTGTGATTAATTGTCAGTTCGGTGACACAATTACGGCTGAATTGGCTATTTTTACATATGCTATTAAGCGTTCAAAGGTTTAAAATGATTCACACCGACTGTAAAGTGCATTCCATAAACCGGTTTCTGAACGCGAGGGATAGTACGCTAGTTAAAATTCATCATCAACATGTAGAGATTTATGGTGAAAATGTAATCAGGGAAGAAATTGTGAAATTCAATGATGAGTGAACCAATGCTCATGACGAAGCTTCGAGTGGGAGACATTTTGTTATTAATGAGAGTTTGGTTAAAAATATGAATGAGAAATTTCGTGTAATCATAGAAATTTCTTCAAAGATAGTATGACCAAGTTGGTGTCCCAACGTTAAAAATGTTAGAACAATGGTAGTAATTATGTTGAAAAATAGTTTCCAACATTTTTTTTTACGTAAAAGTAAATTCTTTTGTTAAAAAAAACGATTTTTTATGCTTTTCCAAAACGGCCCTTAGTTTTCCCATAAGTTGTAATTAACATCTTATTCCCTTTTATTAAGTTTACTATCTCTAATTCCTCTCAATTTGAAGATTACGTTTGCTTATTCCTCTCAAGCAAAGATTTGTAAATATTATCTATAACATAATTTCAAAAGTATTTAATTTCTTAGCCTATGTCTTTATTAATACCTTGCATAATTACTAAACTCCTTCTCAGGAATTAACAAATAAGAAAACCACAGCCGAGACATACGAATTTAATTACTTATTTCTTATAAACTATCTTAAAAAGAGCAATTTTTACTACATAATTTTACTTTGAAGGACAAAGACGTAAATACATTAATTAAAATTATCAGTGGTGTTTTAAATTAAATTTAGGCCTGAAATTTAAAAACATTTCCTTTTTTGTGTACTCTACATGATAATAATATCAGTCATAGAAATTTCATGATAAACTGCATTTGAATTCCCAAATCCATCATAGAAACAGTATTTTAATGTAGTAAATAGGTTGAAATTATTCAAGTATATTCCCATCCTATCAAAACACTTTGCTACATTTCATAATATATTAAGCAATTTGTTTAATGAAAATAGTTTAATAATGGAATATTAAACATTTGTTGAAGAGCTTTAAATTACAAAAATAAATTAGCTTTTCTGGTCTGAGTTGAGGACCTATTAAACAAAGCAAAACAAGCATATTTTCCGTCTGTGATATGTTACATTTCATAGTATAACCACGCAGAAATTACCCTCATAAAACTTTCCCCGCAGGGAAATACTTGAAGAGGTTAAATTAAAACCGCATATCTCACAAAGTTGTTTAATTGAAATTACTATTCCAAGTATTTATGAGTAGAGAGACACAGTCCTGTAAATAAAGCAATGTTTTCTTAAAAAAGAAACTTTTAATAATAGTTCCTTGAATCCTAGAGCTTATTAATTTACATTTTACTTATATGTATCATATTAAAATCTGAAAGAAATATATTTCTTTTTACTCATTGTATAAGCATTTACTGTAGACATGGCCTAAGATATAATCTTCACTAATATAAAAAATAATCGTAATTTCTTTCAAAAGTATTAGCAGTGATTTAAATGTATTTTTCCTTTAGAAGAAAATATGAATAATTTACTTAAAAATTGAGAAAAGAACAAAAAGATCTCCCCCACATGTGCTGTTTCTAGACCACCAGGCTCCTCCCAAGCACATAAAGTGTTATATGAATCTCACAAGTTAAAATATATATACGGATCCCATTGTTGCACTCGATTTTTAAGAGCCAATGGTCTAATGAATCTTGTCTGACTTAGGCAGACTCTGGAGGATTAGGAACAACAAAACTTAAAAATTAAAAGGCTGATGAAATTACTTACTAGGTGAAATGAAATGAAATACAATCTTAAATATGACAGTTCCGAAATGTGAATTAAATTATGTTACTAAGTTAAAACTCGATAAAAAAAAAATTGGTAATATGAGTGTAGAAACCCTTACATAAATATGTAAAATTTAACAAATTGAAATTATAGGATTTATATTTTGAAAAAAATAGTGCTGAATCTTATTCAATAAACTCACGAATTGAGTAAAAGGGGCTACTTTGCGTTAAGACTATCGAGGCTCAATGTCCTCCCATTGGTGTGATATGGTAGTTATAAGGGGGTGGGTGCCTGCTTAGATATAGTCCTCATAGCTTGACAGAGGTTCAAAATTACGAGGTTCATCGTCAATAACTCTCCTATTGCTTTATAATGCGATATTAATATAACTCTCACTCTCTCACGAATTATATATTTGATTTTAGAATACTGATTTTATTGTAACAGACCCAAACATATTACAATTTTGTTCAAAAGTTTCAATGCATGTGTAAAGTCACTCATATAGAACAAATAAAACATTGAAGTTCAAAATGTAAACATTAATGAAACATTAATAAACTTCCAATCATTATTTTTATTTGTTAATCCTTTTTGTTCTTGATTACCAATTCAAATAAAACTTAAAATGTAGATTTATGACGGATCTATACGTGCCCTTCCATTAACCTCTAGGAATTTTTTGTTCCAGCATTTTCAACCAACCTTCCCCAGAGGGCAGAAAGCATGATATGCAAATTAATTCACGAGTTTTGGAGTTAGTGAATTGGGAATAGATTGGAAGTGAGAAGTAAATAGGCAGAGAAACGTATACGTAAACAGTGTAAGAAGTCTCAGAGGTTGGAATATTAAGAAAATGATTAGATTAAATATTGGAGACGTGTTAAAGTCAACGCAAAAAGAATAGAAGACTGCAAGAATTCTGGGACTGTGATCTTAAATCAAGTTGATGTTTAGAAAGTTAAATTAATAGGTGGTCATTAAATATGTAAGCTCGGTATAAAGTTATACTAAAGGTAGAGCTGCATCATTGAATATATTTCCCCCCAACGCCATTTCGTCTCACTCTCGTTCTATTACTGATTAAGTTTATCTTGTTTAAGTGTTGTTTGTGTCTGAGTGAATATAGTGATAAATAAAATAATTGGATTTCATCATGTCGTCTGATCATTTAGTTCCTCCCACACCTCTATCCGGGTCACAGAGAAAAAGGGCCGTAAATTCTTTATAGATTGAAAAAAAATAAAATTTATCATTCACGTACATAAATTTAAGAGAAGTCTTATATAAGCATCAACTTTAATTTAGAGTTACATGCTTTAATTTTTTTATTCAAAGTCTGAGATACATACATATATTTTTTAAGATTCATCTTAAATTTAAGATTGATCAAGGTACGAATATTTCCAACTTTTACGATGAAAGTTTGATCCTAAAGCCTTTGGAATATTTCCACGTCTTGGAGCAAGAATCCAAAATTCGTCGAAAGTTCAAATACTTCCGAAAAGTGTAATGCTTTTTTCTTACGTTATGACAAAAAAAATCTCAAAAAATTTTCAGAACATTAACTTCCAACACCGTTAAAAATGTAGACGAAAGGCACATGATGGACTCTGAGGTATGCTCCTAGAAAAAAAAGAATGTTTCGAAAAATCAATAGATTTAACGGAGGCTTAAATTGAAATAGATAGTAATATATATGTTGTTCTTTCCTAAATAATTTACAGTGCATATAGGGTCAAGACTTGTTATCATAAAACAATGCTGGCAAATAATTTTAAAAGCAAAATTTTATGTTAAAGTTTAATCAGACTTTTAAATCAGATATTTTTTATTCCTTTTAACATCTAAATTATTTATGTCATTCATATCATTATTTTTCAAAGAAGTTTAAATTTCAGTAGATACTATGCTTTTAGAAATGTATTTTTACTTCCAAGCTGAACACTCTTATTTTTTTCTTGTATTTACATGAACTGTCCTATTAAAATAATTATATAATTTAAACACCATTGAGAAATATTATTAAAATAAAAATAGACTAATATTAGAAATTTCAAAGCATTTATCAATTAGTAACGGGCTTCACAATAAAATTGCTTCGATTAATAATAAATTAGGATCATAGTCTTCAGTACTACGAAAACGCTTGATTCAAACTAATGTGTTGCTCCCTCACCTTCACTCCCCTATTCCTATCTTACTGTATGACAATTAATATGAAATGTTTCTATGATTTTCGTCAGATAAACACACGTCTGGAAAACTGAAATACACTTATGTTTATAAATTAAAGATAATGTCAGCTCCGGCAAACAAAGTCCCAGATACAAAACAAACGTGAATTACTAAAATTCCTATATATTAAACAAAAGATAAATAACAAAATATAGTGCATGTATGATACCATTCATAAAAACTACGATTTTTGCTCCCAGGAGCAATTATAAAAAAATACTTCCTTTACAAAAAATTTATATTATATAGTTGGCATGAGTTAACCTTGGTATGCTGAGTATCAAATTACACAGCTGATCTTTGATAATAGTACTCCACACAACCAACAATGCTCTTCGAATTTCTTGTATACACATGTAGAAAGTGGTTGATGGTCTGCAAATCGTTGGTCAATTATACCCCATACATGTTGTATCGAATTAAATTCATGTGAGAATGCAGTCTGTTCCATACGGGTAATATCCTCAGATTGAAGGCATTCACTTACAATGTTTTTTCTGAGAGGGCGAATGTTGCCATTACGGAAAACGAATTACATTAAGTGGCTACATTAATTTAAAAACCAATTGTTATGTTGTTGTTTTTTTTTTACTTTATTTTGTAGAGTAGTTAAAAATTATTAAGAAAAAATATGTCCCTGTTATTGTAAAGTGATAAAAAATTATGTTTTCTTCATGAAATAATAATAATTTCCCTTAATATATTCAAATACTTTTGGAACAGTGATTTGCAAAAGCGTACAAATGAAAAATTTTATAATATTTAGTGTCACTTAGATTGAAATACACGCATAAAATTATTTTAAGAATATTCTTGCATTAAAAAAATATTAATTCAATATTATAAAAAAATGAAAATAGAACTACCAACACTCTCTTTTTTATGGAAAATTATTTTATAATAATAATATTTTGTCAATATATAGCTCAGACCTCTACACAAAGCCTGAACTAGAATTTTTAAAATATAATGTAAAAATAGATTTTTCTACATTTATTTTTCATTTAAATAAATTTTTCATGTAATAATATTATTTAAACAAATTTATACCTGTATTCTAATACAAGTGACGCTAAATATTAAAAAATATATTCGTTTGTACGCTTTTGAAAAATCACGGTTCCGAACATACCTTAAACATAAGATTCTGCATAAAACATTATTTCAATTTTCCTCCAACTTTTTTTTAATTTTATATTCAAAAGTATTAATTTTGTGTTGTGTTAAAATATATTTAAGTATTTCTCACAATCAAATTAATACCATCACTAATTAAGAGTAAGAATAATGTGTAATGTAATTTTCCCTCTTTCCGGTTTTTCTCTTTTTACATATTCATTTTTCTTAATAAACGAATTAAATGCAGGAGAGTTCATTTAAAATTTCATTTGCGTACAGAGATATTTAAAAAAATAACAAAATAAATGTTTCAAAAAATTAATCTTGATTAATATAACTTACAATAAGAATTAAATGCTGTCGCAATAATTGTTGAAATAAAAAAAACTGTAGCCGGTCGACGTATATATTCTTAACTAGTGAATGCAGCCCTTATTTGTATTATTATTCTTTTCGAAAGAGGAACTTGTTAAATATATTGAAAAAAGTAAGAAAATTAAATACGAAGAAGTTGTACAGAAATTAAAAGTTTTCTTATTCTAGTAAATGTTTATGTTTTTTTTTCTTTCAGAATTAATACATGAAGGAACAATTTGATCAGTGCAAGTTTTCCTATGAGTTTTAACGTAGCTTAATGAATTGGAAAAGTACTCCAAATTTCTTTTATAATAATTAATTTATTGTTTGAGAATTTGGAATTTCTTTTATTTAAGTTGAATGCAACAACTACAATGTATTTTTATTAAAAAAAAGAAAACGGATGAGAATAAGATTACATCACACACTCTTATAATTCAATTAAAATTAATATTTTTTAAATACTTGAGTGAAAACATTTGAAGATATTATTGAAGAGCAAAATATGTCTGTAATATAAATAAATAATATTTGTATTTTATTTAATAATAGTACAAATTCCCTCTCCAATGGTGGATGTGGTAACCTTGTGGTCAAGGTAATGGACTCTCGGCTGGTTTGTCCTGAGTTCGAGACTAGTACCACAGAAGACATGCAGTGTAGAGGGGACCAATGCACGTTAAATCTGTCGAGGCTCAAACGTCCTCCCATTGATGTGGTGTGGATGTTAGAAGAGGCGGGTGACCATGTTTCTCGAACATGGATCAAAGTTACCAGGTCCACCACCAATAGCGTTTTCTCTTCCTTCCTCCATTTTCAATGTACAAGAAAAATACATGTCTTACAAATGTTATTTATTAAAGAAACTATACTTTAGAAAATATTACCAGAAACAGATAAATATATAGCAAAGTCAAAGTAAATGAAGGCTTAATCTACATATACTGCAGAGTTTCTAAAACTGTGGAGGGTATCCTTTTAGGGGGAGGCGTGGTAATCTTAGATAGGCTTGTAATAAATAATATTATATACCAAATTTACTACTTATAAATTCATAATTTTTACTTTTATAATTAAAATTGTGTATTGTAGATTTAGTGTCAAACTATATTATTATTGAATCCATTGTTATTGTATAGAGGGGGGCGCGATGAAAATTATGAATGAAAATTGTGCCGTAAATATTGAAAGTTCGAGAGCACTGATGCACGATGAGATAGCTTATAATTTCCTAAGGCCTGTCTAAAAATTCGGAGAGGTTATATCCATTTTAAACAGTCTTTGGTTTGTTGCTTCTTTTTAATGGCCAGACAACGCATTTTTAATAAATGCATTTTGTCAACAAAGCCTTTTTTTATGTTTTGTCCAAAATGTATGTCTCGTATTACATATGGTGTACATCAGTGCCTCTGACGAGTATAGTTTTTCTCTGATATTTCTTCTAAATTTCAAGTAGGCTTTTATACAAAAATTACTTTCGTACAGTCATGTCCGATATCTACTTTATTCAGCTTAAAGACACTAATATTACCTTTACGGAGCTTCTAACACCTGCAGATTAAAAAGATCACTGTGATCCCTACTTTCCATATTATGCTGATACTATCAGGTGTTTTATAACCATGTATTAATTCATGGAAGTAAAATTACAGTCGTTTCTTTTTTATGATCTGCATGACCAACGGTTAAAATGTTTCGAAATTAGTTAAAGCAAAAGTTACTACCTAATAAATGCTAATTATAGTAAACGTTAAAAACATATTAAACACATAGCACTGAATATAAAAATAATAATCTAAGCAGATAATCTATGAATGAATCAGAAAAATCAATCAACATCTAAATAACCTAATAAAAATATTTTGTGAATCCCATCCACAAATTTTTCGTTTTTTTTTTACCAATATATTAAAAATTTAAGATATTTTCAAAATTTTATACCAGTGCATTATTTAAAATAAATCATTTAAAAAGAGATTATTTTGTTCGAAAATATAAACCATTTAAATTTGATTAAAACGTTAGAAAAATTCTTACACATTCTGTTTTTTTTTTTTTTTTAACAAAAAAGAAGGTTATTTTAATAAACATATTCAATTGATACACTTCAATAAACTCTGAATCTAGTACCAGACATTGAAAAAAGTATGATTCTAACTTTACAAATCTAATTTATTGAGTGAGAACTGTTTAATATTATTTAGTCCTTATTGTATTATAGCCAAAATGTGAGTTTTGTATAGCTTAATACTGTTTTGTGTGCATTTTTGAATATTAATGTCAAAAATAAGAAATATGTGTTTTGCTTCGTAGCCGAAAAAGTCTGATATATGATGCTGATGCTCACCCTTTTCTAACACTAGATTTACAGACTGAACCAATTTGACTTATTAAAAATTTTACTAGTGTATATATATAAAAAAATTATAATTATTTTTTAAAAACATACGTTGGTTTTTAATGAAGTAATAAAATATATGTAAATGCAGACCCTTTCTTTTAGCATTATCGAATGTGGTATACCTATTTTTATAATAGTGATGATTTAACAGTTAATCGCGAACACACATGGAATTTATTACTCATATCAGGCCTGGGAAACAATCAAGTCGCATGTGATTTGTTTCCCTGCTCATTTAGCATGCATTATACACAATATTTGTGTGGATGTGAGAGCCATCAACACTTTATTACGCTACTCCGGTGCATTATTACTCACGTCCGTTATCATTTCGATTTATACATCACGTGTGAGCAGTGCACTTTTAGGGAAATAATATATAATTTATAATTTTGTGAAATTAATTTTTTACAAGAAAAATTTGATCCACAAACGTAATATTGTAATTTATTCGTAAAAGGTATTACAATGGATATTTATTTTATCTGGTTATCTAGGGTTGATACTATGGGAAAAAATCAGAAAAATTTCTCGTATGAAAATACTAATCAAAATACAAAAAGACCAACCAGATAATGAATCGGATGCAACTGATATAAACCTAAGTGATTACGAAATTGAATCAAAGAAGGAAGTCAATGAAATTGAATTTTCAAGCGGTGAAGATGAAGATCTTCGCTATATAGCTAACTCTTATCAAAAAAGAGCCTGGGTTATTATTTTTGATTTTGAAACCGAAAGAGATTTCAATCGATACATCTTCTGATAAAGAAATTTCAGCCGAAAAAGCTGCTGTTGAAACATTGGGAAAATGGGGAAATGAACGAAAGTAGAAATTTAGGTAGTTTTTACCGTTTTATACTATATTCAAAGACGTCTCTGGCCCAACTGCCTATTCTAAATGCATATTATGCTTGGTTCGGTAAATAGCACTTTCAATTTGATAATTGACGAAGGTATAATCGCAGACATAAAACCATGTACCGAACTCAAAGCTCGTAAAGTTTTGGATAATAAGTTGTGGGAAATGTATTCCAAAAAGAGTACGTGAAAAATGTTTTCAATGAATTTTTAAATAATAAATATTTCATTTAAAATGATTTAGAAATATTTCCTTTGCAAAAAAAAAATAATAATAATAATAATTTTTTTGTTTGAGTCAAATTGGCTCACTTCAGTTAAAATAGGTTTCTTTACTCCACATTCCTCATTAGAAATTAAAAAGATTGCTACAATATTCTAATTATGTTCTTAATTGTTCTCATAAAACCGTTATCATTTTATTTAACCTTAAAACTAATTAGTAAAATATTCATATAAAATGCTTCTTATAATTATCTGCATACTGATCGGATATGCATATCTTAAAAGCTCCGTATAGTGAATACAAGATGGATATATTAACATAAATTATTCAACATATACTAATAGCTATTTATGGAATAAAAAAAACTGATATGTATCAAAGTTTACTTGAACTTAACAGTTAATTCCTATTAAATGCTTCCTAAAATGAATATGAAAATTAGCTACTGAAATATAAGTATTTTTTTTTTTTACCTTTTCTCTATATGGTGAAACTGACTATAACTTATCTATGTTCTAAATATTTGATTTTTAATGCGAACCACGTCACAAGGAAAAAGATATATATAATATATATATATATATATTATTTTAATATTAATCTATTATTTAATTTTTATAAACAATATTTAAAATTTATTACCGTGTAATATTTTCCTTTCAAATAGCGTGCAATATTTCAACTGTAAATGTCTCATACAATTATGATAGAAGTCTAGTTCAAAATTAAAAGTTCAGAAACATTTTCAAATCTTGTGCCAGAAAGAATTCAAACTTCGAAGAAAGTTTTGATACTTTTGAAAAGAGCATTGCTGTTTGCGCCATCATGAACTAAAAATAAAAATACTAAAAAACTCTCAGGACATTAGCTTCGAAATACGCCATGGGTCGCAAAAGAACTAGAAAATTCTGAGGTATGCAGTTCGAAAAAGAAGATAAAAAGTTTCGAAAAATCGATACATTAAATGGAGGATTAAATTGAAAAGGTTACTGATGTAAGTTTTTCTTTTCGGAAATTTTCCGGGTTATTTCTGGTTCAAAGCTTTTAATCTTTAAACAATATACAAAATATTTAAATAAAATATTATTCTTTTAAAAGTACAATCTGTCTAACTTTTCATTGCTTATCGGTTTCTTTTTAAAGAGCATTCTTGTTTTTTTTTTTTACTTTTCTCCTTTTTCTAATAATTCAGTCGTGTTTGTTTCATTTAGCAATATTTTCAAAGTAGTGTTTCCCAATTAGTTTTGAAATTCTTTCCAATATTCTTTAGAGATACTATTAAATATTCTACCGTAAATGGATATTTTTATAAACAATTTTTTAAAAGTATTTATTACTATTATTTTATTGTACATTAAAATATCATGGAAAAATACAAGTTTAAAAGTTTATAAATAATTGTTAACTTAAAATACGTGATGAGAATTTCAAACATTTTTTCATGAACTGATTTACTCAAAATTTTTTTAATTGCTCCAGTAAATTTTAAAGGAGTTGTTCTTGATATCGCATGCAGGTAACAATAATGGTAATTGATAGATACTAAAAGTTTTTGCAACTTCAAGTGTAATGTATCTTCTTTCCTCTAAATAACAGTACGAGAGTCTCCCGGAAAGTAAAGGTTTCGGCATAGTGAAATAAAAACGAAACTTTATTACAAAACTTCATTAACATGCATATAAACACAAACATAATATTTACATAAACTTTATTACAAAGTCACAGTATGATACTCTATTTTTCAATGTAGTCGTGTAGCGGCCAAGGTTCTCATTGTAACTTGAGACAATTTTTTCAGTTCCATAGTTATAGTCCTTAGTCACATCTTGTTTGAGACCTGTAGCATTTTTTTAAGCATTTTCACTTTTACCGAAATATTCCTTTACTTTTGAAAATAGGTGAAATTCTCTTGATACCAATTCAGGTCTGTAAGAAGTATATCCAAAAATAACATTACAAATCAAAAACAACAGAGTATATCCTATGTAAGACGGTGAAGCCCTCACTGTGTTCGTGCTGATGCGAAAAGCTGGGCATTGTCATGAACCAAAATTTGCTTAGGGTGGAACGTCTTAGTCATTGATGAGTTAAAATAAGCCGAATATTACGTGCATTCTGAAAATAAATGACACTACGTCCTTAACACATGGTGAAATTTCCGATGGATGCAGTTAGTTTTAAATAATACGGTACAAATATGCTCAGCCTTACAGCAATGAGAAACTTTGCTTGCTCAAACTAAAATTAGCGAAGTAGGTAACTGGTGCGAATGTATTCACTTTAAGTAAATGTGTGGGGGAGGTTTTGATGCAAAATGTGAAATGCAATTGTCCTTTACTTTCTGGATGACCCTCGTAAAATAAGAGGTATAAATTACATACTGAAATTAGTTTGTATTTTCACAATTGAAATTTAAGATCATTATTTTGGAACTGCGCAGTTCGAAATACCTGACGAAAAGGTTTGAGAACCTCAGACATGCCATACAAATGAAATATCATTTAAAAAATTTTAATATGTATGTTTCATGTGATATATCTTAGCAGTTTCTAATGTACACTAAGTAATCAACTATGCCAATTTCTCTATTTAAAAATAAAAATTTATAGAATCATTATATCTATTTAATAAGTAACAAGTAATATTTTCGTTTTGTAACAGTAATAATAATTTTGTTGTTAACGTTATTATAATTATTACCTAATCTTGACGTTCTCTTGACGAAAAAAATGACAATAAGTACATTTAAGTTCTGCTATTTTGTTAATAGTAATACAATTTTGTTTTTAAGGTTCTTGTGAGCACTTACAAAAACTTAATTTTTTTTTAATAAAAGAATGTGAATAAACACACATTTTTTCACTTTTCTTATTCATCTCTGGTTTTCCCACTGAAAACGCATAATATTGCAACATTCAATATACACGGTGATTATAATTAAAATTAAAGTTTCAAAACGCTATAAAAAGTACCACTCATCATAATGTCGTCAAATTTGAACGGAAGATTATTGAAGAAAGGTGAAAGTGTATGGCATAAGAAAAAAGTATTTCCAAATTATAGTGACAGATGGCGCTGTAAGCATCATAATTTAAAAGGGTTCGATTAGAAATGACATTGAATCGTAAAACAACACATCTAAGGTTTAAGTTATATTTTAAACCAAGTGCGCTGTTCAGTGTGTATGACTGTTCGGGTATGATACTGTTAGTTACGTTAACCCATTCACCACGGGAAGGTCCTATCACATCGTATGGGAAAAATTGATTTTTAACTGTCCCGAGTCCAAAAACCGCATAAACAGCGTCCATCAAATCGGTTTTTAATTGTCTTGAGGCAAAAAAAAAACCGCATAAAAAGTGTCCGTCAAATCAGTTTTTAAATTTTGTGTGACAGGCGCAAAACACGCTCACTATGATGCCCAGCGTTGTCTGTAACAAGGTTTATATCGAGAAACAACGTGTTCCAAAACTGATCGAAGTGTATGTAGGGTCACGTTCAGAATGTGTTGCGCAATGTGAGACTTCAATTCAGCTAAGTGTGCAATCGGAGCACTAAACACAACATTTTTCAGATAGTCCCATAGCCAGAAGTCAAATGGATTAAGATCAGGGCTGCCAGGTCGTAAGGAAATGGCGGCTGATAACTCTAGCATTTCCAAAATGCCCCTTCAGCAGCTGCTTCACTGTATTTGCAATGTGCAGAGGAACACCATCTTGCATAAAAATTATCCCATCCAAAAACCCTCGCTGTTGAAGATCTGGAATGGCGTAATTGCCCAAAAGAATTTCATAGTATGGATCCGTGGCGGTAATGGTAACAGGACCAAAATCACTCGTAAAAGTATAGCCCTATGATAAATGTGATGCAATAATCCCCACCACAAAATGACATTTTCAGGATGAAATGGTACCATTTGAGTTGCGAGTAGATTCTCTGATTCCAATATTCATCAATTCGTTGTATTGACATATCATGTCAGATGGAAATGGTCTTCGTCTGACCACAAAGTTTTCCACGGCATTCATTGTCCACTTCCATGGGAGCAAGAACTTCTGAAGCAAAAGTCTCTCTTGTTGGCAGGTGAGAAGGAACCAACTCCTGCACCTGGCAAATTTTATATGGATAGCAATAAATGATGTTTCGTAAAATTTTATACATACATAAAAATTCTTACATAAAAATGATCCCATCCACACCATCACGCTGCTAAAGATCTGGAAGGACGTGGTTGCGCAAAAGACACTCATAGTATTGACAAGTGCCGGTAACGGTAACAGGACCTAAAGCACCCGTCTCCTCGAAAAACTATGGTCCAATTACAAGTGATGCCGTAAACCCGCACCATATAATTACATTTGCTGGATGAAGTATTACTGGTTGAGTTGCGTGTGGATTCTCTGTTGTCCACTTTCAGCAATTCTGTGCATTGACATACCCTGCCAGATGGAAATGGGCTTCGTCTGACCTAAAAATTTTCCATTGTCCACTTCCATTCGAGCAAGAAATTCTAAAGCAAATGTCTAATTTGCTGACAAGTCAGAAGGAAGAAACTCCTGTACGTGGCTAGTATTGCATGGATAGCAATGCAAAATGTTCCGTAGAATTTTATGCACCGTACTCACAGGCCTGTCCGATGTTCGGGCAATTCCCCAAGCACTGCACGGTTGCAAACCACCGCTCAACTCCTCCTGGACTGCTGTCACTTCTTAAAATACCGTAGAATTAAATCTTTTCCTCCCTCTACCAGATTGTACATGAAAATAACCTGTCTGTTCGTGTTTTTGAGCCATTTTCTCCAGACCCTAGGCAATCATCGGACCAACGCCTTTTATCATACCCTTGAGAGTTTGGAGCTTCTTCAGAGCTATTGGTGCACAGTCAATATTCTTGTAAAAAAGCTTCACAAGCAGAACGCGTTCCTTCAATGAGACAGTCATGGCGAAACTCTCAGACGTGAAATGAGGGAAACTCGTGTACCCAGCGTTTTTGTAACAATTGAAATGAGTCGGGTGCATGATAGGTACATTCTTTTACGTATTCTGGCTTACAGTGCCATCTGTTGAGAAAATATGGAACTATTTTTTCTTGTGACATATGGTGTCCCCCTTTTTCAATAATGTTCCGTTCAAATTTGACATAATTCTGATCAATGGTTCTTTTTTATAGCGTTTTGAAACTTTAACTTTAACCATAATCACCTGGTACAATAATTATTTTCGAATGTTTAAAATTGAGTTTAGTTTACGAAAATAATTCAGATGTAAGTACGAGAACGAACTTATTACACTTATAATGGGGGCTATCAAAGTTTTTACATCTCGGTGCTCTAGAGTAATGTCATTTAGCACATTCTTTAGCATTTTGCACAATGAATAACTTGCATAATATTCTTCAATGTGGGATTTTAATTTTACAACTATTAAGCAGATTTTAACAAAAGATTTAAATTTTTTTTAGTTAACCCAGGAGCAGGCGTACACTCGATACTAACGTTAATGGTCACACGGGGGGGGGTGCCTGGGTCATCACAATTCTTTTAAAATTATTTTTATTTTACATGACAAAAACCATTATTCCAGTAAATAATTTAATTTAGAGAAGGTATACTTACCTACTTTTAAATGTTTTCAAATTTTTCTTTGATAATTTGAGAAAAAATATCAATCAAACTTAACCAAGAAATTTCATATGTGCTTGACTATAATAAAGGACAAAAATCATAGTCACTGTCATATTTTGAAAATATTTTGTAAGTATTTGCAAAACTTTTATATTTCGTTCAATTTACTGTAGTTTTATTGTCCTTTAATCATCGACAAACAGCATGTTGCACATTTTTCTTTGTTTCTGTCTTTTTGATAGGATGAAGTGTGTTTTGTGCTACACTTATGGCATCATATTGTTCTCGATGGAGTTCTATAAGTAGCATTCGAAATTTTTCCTTTCAAATTAAATGTTTCATGTTCATTGCTTTTCTCAAATTTAATTTCGCTATCATGATTATTATGTATTCTTTCAGCAGGTTCTTATCTTGCTTGATCAGTTTCAACTTCCTTCAATAGATATCCCAGATGCACATTTCTTTTTTTTCTTGTATTCTGCTCATTTACATTTATAGACCATAGTAAATCGAAAAATACAGCAATCAAAACCACTAAGTCGTTCTTAGGAGAAAAATATAACCTGTCCATTGAAAATATTTTGAAACAAAAGTGGTCTCGCGGTGAACTCAGTCAAAATCAGTACCTTAAGAATGTAATAAAAACTCTTGTCACTTCCAAAAAATAGGGAAATATGTGTCAAATACATTTCAGTTTCCATGATGACCATTTCATTGATAGCAAATAAACAGTTTTTTTCCCAGAATTGACGACTTCTTGAGCCTGGGGTGACTCCATATCCGGCGTGTCAGCTCCAGGGTTAAATTGCCTTCCACAACAATAAACTAACTCATCACTGTAACATAAAATTTAGAACGCGCGTTAAGATTAAATATTTTAAAATATAATACATTACTATTATTTTCTTGCAAGGGCTATTACCAAGAACTCAACAGCAGAATGAAAGTTGCCAAAAAAAGACAATGTACGAATGCAAAGTAAGATCATAAAACTATTCTGCAGGAATTAGTTGCATGAGCGGAATAATTGTCCGTAATTCCAACTGCTGCAGCGTCTTCCATACCACACGTGGGGCCTTCTCTGATATCACGGTGCTTCGCTGTGTTTGAAGTATGCGCACTAGTCAGATTTTAATTTCACAACATAGACATAGATTTTTATTAAAATCTCGTATCCAATCACAATGGCTTCCAGTAGAATGGTATAACATAGTGTCAATTGTATAACATAGTTCAAGCGCAGTTTTAAAGAAACTGATATTTGGATTAATGTGTGGAAGGAAAAAAGTAAGGCAGTGTCCCAATTTGCATTTACTTTGCAGAGGATTAATCATCCCCTAGTGTGGAGAAATATTTTAAACCAGCTGTTGGCTCTGTTCCTTCTGTGTACAATTTTAAAAGTTTAAAAATGTATTTATGACATATTGCGGCCATGTTGCGTGATCCATCATGACACATCACCCTAAGACTTTTTTTGAAAAAGAATATGACAGTCTTGATACATTTCACGTTTTTCTGAACTATTTTCTTGATCTTTATTTTATTTCTCATTACCAGAAATTCACTTACCATTTTAGAACAAATTGAACACACTACAATGATAGGGCACCGATAAAAATGCAGATGAGAAGAAATAGTTTTTGATTGCATGACAATCCGAATACAAGGTACATCTTCCTCCAAGCATTTACGGTGATCAAAATGTTTTGAAAGTAATTTAGAAAAAATAGCGCATCTTATTTGAAAGGAGTGGGGAAGGGCCAGGAAGGACGTCAAAAATCGTAGACAGACGCAAACTCCAGTAAGGGTTTAAAACTCAAAACTCAGTGTTAAAAGAAATATTGCACCATGTGAAGGACGTACTGAATGATCCTAATCAACCAGGATAATTATCAATTGAATGAACACTCGCGTTCAGAAGACAACCATTGTGGCCTAAAAGCATAAGTTATTTAGCTTGCAATCGAGCCACGTAGAGGATGTAAAGTTACATAGTCAGTTAATGGGACAACTTTGGCATTTGTTTCAACATTGACCGTCACTGCATGCAGGTCTATCATTGATGCCATAAAATGTACCAAAAATTAAATCTGAAGTGCAGAACAACACAATGGGTGACAACAAGATTTAAATAAATTTTTCGTAGGATAATTGAACTCAACTGGTGGTATTCTGTTGACACTGTTTCAAAATGTTATGTGGATGTTTGGCTGTGTCTGCTAAAGTCATCCTTCCTTTAAGGTACATATAATGATTTTTATATAAAAGTGAGTTAAACTTCCAAGAATACACGATATGTATCAACAAGCGTTTTAAGGTATACAACCGTTTCCAAAGACAAGACTACTCCCTAAACTTTTAATCACTGATCATACTAAAAAAGTGATTTGTCATTGTTAGCGTGCTTTCTGAATGAGCTTAGAGATGGTGCTAAGGTAAATAATTGAGAGCAAATAGTCGTCTATCTATCAGGCCAGATTTTGCGTACTCATTTAAGCTATTCCACCGAGTGTTGCTTTATGTATTGCTGCCTACAACAACTAATCTTCTATTGTTGACACTCACTGTATTGCTATTTCGTGTTGAAATGTATATAGTTTACTGTTCGTCTGTTCTTGATAAGTGGCCGCAGTAGGTATTCCTAGCTTTCTGACCGACGTTGCTGAATTGCGGGTTTAAGTGTCGATACCATTGAAGATACGCCATGTAGAAGGGCTGATGTTCCTCAAATGTCACGACTCTAAGTCCTCAGGTTGGTGTGGTTTGAGAATTTGAAGAATGAGGAGCCAAATGAAGTGTCTTTTACATCATTTGATCAAAATTCAAAATTACGTGGTTTATTGGCAAATAGCTCTGATGTAACTTCAGAAAGAATGGACAATGATCAATCAATCCATACATAATTAATATTTTTTGAGACATTTTAGCAAAGTTTTCTTATAAATTTTCAAAGTGACACAGTAAAAAATTACTTACTATATAAAAACATATATAATTCACGCACATAAAATTATATATTCGCTTAAAAATATTAAAGTGACACATATATATATATATATATATATATATATAAGTTAAATATTACTTTTTTGCTATTGTAAAACAAAATAATTGTACAGTTATTTGTAATGCAACAGACATTAAAATTTTACAGCATTATTTTATATTATTGCAAAATGTTTACATTTAAATAATTTGATTATTAACTTTATTGATATAATTGTTAACTATATGAAACTTTATCTCATAGACCATACAATTTCTACAAGATTTTTGATGAAGTTATCAGAGCAATGTCTTTAAAATGTTGACTTGACAAAACTAGCAAAATAACTACTATTTAAGTAATTAATGTTAAAAAGGTTCAAAGAAATCATCCGAAGTCTAGTTATTCAATTAAGATTTTTTCAATGACAATGAAAAAGTATAAGTATACAAGTATCTTTTTGTAGTGTTGATTTTACTTTTATGGGAATCTTACTTCATAAAATAATAATTTTAGAAGGTTCTTTTTTCAGTTTTATAGAATCAAAACTTCATATAGTTTTCTTTGTGAGCACAGCGTTTCATTCAGTTTAATTATTTATTAAGACTATAAAAGCAAACGTTTTGAAAGGGAAGCAAGTATTTCTATATTGTTTAAAAACATTATTTCCTTCTATTTCTTATTTCCTTGTTTCTTTTGGATTACTATTTATTTGCTATTATCTACAAAACTAAGAACAATGAGTATTCTTCTGAAATATTTAATATACATTTTTAAAAAAGAAGGAATCGTTATTTTTTAATGAAAAATGTTTTAAAAAGCATGGAAAAGTATTTAGAATTACAGTTTGATCATTGGATCCCCAATCTGTCTCAAAGGAAAAGATGGTAACTGCTAAATTTCATTTGAATTATTAATGCACAAAACTTTAGATAATGTATTTTTTCATTTTCTTTTTTTTCTTTTTATTGTTGATGGTTAATTCTTAAGATTATTTTGATTGTTATATTTATTCATGTATATCATGAAGAGAATAAAATTTTAATATGAAATAAAGTATAATAAATATATTATTCTTTTATTACTATACATAAATATATAACTTATATGTAATCTTTTTTACATTTTACTTCACAAAATCTCAACATTATTTTTTGTGAGATCATTTAACAATAAAATAATAGCAATTTATATTTATTTTAATAGTGTATTTAATACCAATTTTATAATGATAGTTATTAAGACTTCGCAACTTTCATGTGGATTCAATTTAATCTTTATGTGCAAATGAACTTTCTTCAACGACTTAGAAACATCCTACAAAATCCTTACTTTCTACACCTGAAGGTCTACTAAACACGCTATACGATCCCGAAACTGTCCGCAGAATGTGCATTAACGCAGGTTCACGCACAATTTCCTTCAAACGGCTTGTGTGAGAAGGTAGTAATATTCGCGTAACTAAAGCCAACAATTTGTCTGGCTTCTTGCTAGAGTTATTTAAGTTTATAGTTATGTCTATTATTATATAGACTATTCCTTTGATAAGTTTTAGTTAGTTCCTTGTATTAGGCCTGAAGTGATTATAGGCACATTTCTGAATCGTTGATTATCCTCTAATATCTAGCTAATGTTTAAGGGTAAGACAGTAATTCAGATTCATAAGCATGCATTAAGTTTTATCTAACATTGAATGACAGTGCAAACACAATGAACAGAATTTTATTTTATATTTACGTATTTAATACAAACCAAATGGAATAAATATATTTCAATGCTTTTATCAACTATTCATATTCCGAATTATGCGGTCCTGAAAGAGATTTATAACATTATATACAGGGTGTACCCGAATGCCATGTACAGATTTGGAGAAGAGGTAGAGAGCATCATGAGTAGTTTAATTACATAGGAAATATGGGCGTAAAGCGATAGGTGACGCAGAACGTAAGCTGGCAAAATCAGCACATGTGATTTACTCATTTCAGGCATGGACAGCGTGCGATGAACATAAATGAAGTGGATAACCGCCAACTCGGCGTTCGTACGAACGTCGAGTTGGCGGATATCCACTTCAACTATGGGTTAGACAATGGAAGTGAAATCGGTTGCATGGGGAATCATATCCAACGAGGAGGCAACCGAATCCTCAGACTTTCACTCGGGAGCATTAGAACCTGGCGGTACATGGATCTTTCAGAGCCACGATGGACGGCCCGCCGTTCAATTCTGAAATGGGTTAGGTGGCATGAATATCCATCGCTGCTGTTACGATCCGTGAAACACGCCCAGTATTTTCAAACAGGTCCTTCAATCCATGTCATGCGTGCATACAAACTAATGGCATTAATTTCAAACAACTCCTGTGGTGCTTTAATGCCAAACTTTTAATATATTATTGTTTTTTTTTAATAAATCGTTTTATACTACATTTCGTGTTGTGCCCTTACTGTCTTTGTGTATCTTTATCTCGTTAGGATTACGTCACTGCCCATGATTTCCTATGTAATTATGGCTCCTCTCCAAGTTTGTACGAGGCATTCGGGGGAACCACGTATATAACAGTGAACTCAGAAATTTTTTCAGAGCTTCAAAACTACCTATACGGAAAATATGTTCTCTGGTATGTAGAGGAACATAAAATATTATAAAAATTAATATTTATATTAAGTGCTGATACAAGCGGAACGGATATAATTATTTAAGGTTTTTTTGCTATAAAGATCAAAATAATTTTAACCCTTTAACTTAATTGCAAAAATCAAATATTTAGTACAAAGTAAAATATACTTTGTAGCTAAAGATTGATATTTTTGAATTACATGCATAAAGTATTTCAAGATTTTGTAGCATGTTCATTTGAGGTGTTTGTCAAACAGCGTAGCAGTTGTAAAATTTGCTTCTAGGGGAGAATTAGTTTCTTAAGAAAATAAATAAAAATGAATATCTATTAGTAGTTCAGTAATTCAGTTTTGTGTACCCAAATTAACTTTTCATGATATATAGATTCAGGTTTGACTACAATTTCAAGCTGAAATAAACTTATCCTGATATGTATTCGTGTATAACAATAAGATGCACTAAAAATAAAAATTACCTCATATAAAACTCTGGTGTGACATTTTGAAGTACTATTGCAATACCCGAAATAATCTTGGGCATGATAGTTATGAGGTTCAAGATAAATATGTATTTTAGTTCTTTTAACATTTATTGTGTTTTTGAGGATACCTACTAAATATTCATAAGAAAAAAAATCCATCAGATATATTTAAGAGCTTCTTTAGTTTTAAATTTTTTAAAAAAATATACAGTCAAAAATACAGGGCATACTAAAGTTCAAAATGGATAAAAGCTTTTGACGAACTGATTCGACGGTGCAGGGAAACAGCTAGGGTAATGAAATGTTATAATTAATATTGTACTACTCCTACTTAGTTCTAATTTACTAAAAAAGATTGTTTGGGAGTTATTAGAATTCTAGAAAAATAGTTTTGACTTTGAAATTAAAATCATCTAACCAAAATTAAATGTTTATGGCAATATTAAATTTGAAATCATTTTTAAAATAATGTTTCTCTACTTTTTATCATCTGTATATATATATATTATATATGTGGGGGGGGGGTGTTGCAGGGAAATGATGAAATAAGAGATTTGATCAAGTCTCTGAAACGTTCAATTGAAAAGATTGAATGAACATATAAGAGAACTCATAGAGTTTCATTTTTCCTTGTTACCACTCTTCTCTGGCGCTCAGCTGACCCAAACATTACGAGATGAAACGTAAGTGCATTTTTATAATTGTTTTCGAGATTTTCCCTTTTTTTTCATACTTACGACCTAAAAATGAGTTCATATATTAAAAAAAATCAAAACCTGACCGAAACTTGTATCTAAAAACAATTTGATGAAGCTATCAGGATGTTTCTGTACAACTGGGATGGAAAAGATAAGCCTTTGTGAACTTGCGAAAAAGTAGAAGACGCTGTAAAAATTATTGAAGAATTTAAAATAACACCACTATTTAAACTGTGCAACGGACGCTAAAACAATACTTTTATGTAAAATTGTTATGATGTTATGGAAGTAGATACCAAAAAACTCTTTGATTTTGAAGAGAAAACCCGCATTTAATCCAGTAGTAAAAATAGTATAAACGGAAAGTTTTCATCGCATACTTTAGAAAATACATCAGTCAAAAGGTCCCAGAGGAAAAGATAAGTTACTGTACAGTTTGAAATCGAAATACTCAATACGTATTTTAACTGTACTGGGGTTTTTAAAGCTGTGCATGGTATGCCAGTGTACAAAAGTTTTTCCAAACAAAATAATTATTGTCTACCCAATTGAATCTACTGACTTAATTCGTCCTGACTAAATTGGCTTACAGTCAACCCCTGATAGATATTACAAACGGCTATTGAACAAACAGCACCACCAAAAAAATTCAGCTTTCTTCCACCGTTGACGTCAAAAAGAACTTCTGAAGTAGCTATGGAGCTATTAAAAATATTTTTAAAATAAATTGTCCTCACATATACTACGAAACTACAACGTCTATGAGTTCACAACTGATGTCATGCAAGCCTGTGACCAACTTGGAAATTTTAAATGGTAGGCCTTATCATCCAGTTATTCAAGGGTCCATTAAGTAATCAAATCAAGATGCTGAAGCTGCGCTACGTGTTTGTTTAATTGACAATGACACACATCATTGGGCTATATTAGGTTGTAACGTCCTTCTATTACAAAATAATTCCCTTTTCCATGTAACCATTAAACGATTAACTTACAAAGATTTTTTTGAAACAGAACCCAAATTGAGCTCCAATCTCGTCATATTTCGAAAGAGTTGCCTGAAACTTTGTTACTAAAGAAGTCTAAAATCTATTTCTAAATTAAAAATATTATGGTATTATTTAAACACCCACAGATTTACCAGCAGCTTTCATAGAGTACAACAACGGTACTTCAGTTTTAAAATGTCTACCAGCATCCGAATTAATTGATTACAATTCTTCAACTTCAAATGATGTTTTAATAGTTTACCTCCTCGGTCCCCTTGTATCACATGTGATACAAAAGTTTCATAATTTTGTATGAAGGCTGAACAGCAAAAACAAATTTGAGACTGATTGTACCACATGAGATACAAAGTGATCTCCTCATATAATTTCCTCCTTTAGTCCAACACAACGCAGTACCCCTGTCCATGATAGCGATTTCTAGTAGCGTCTCTGAATCAAAACAAGATGTTTGCATGTAGTATTTCTTACTTATATTTATACAAATATTAAACTATTTTTAAAATATGCTTTTTCTTTGTATATATCAATTTTACTAGTTAACAGCAAAAAAAGCAATCTTTAGTGAAATATTAAAGCATAATGACTTGTGAAATTTGTTTGTATCACTTGTGATACAATGGGATCCGATCACTTATAAACATACTTTTAAAGTCAATTTTGTTTTAATTTTTAGTTATATTTAGGGGGGGGGGGATTTGAAGATTGATAGAAGTATTTCTTGAGTTAAAATCTTTAGTTGAGATGATTGCTTTCTATTTTTACCCATTTAACATAGAGTTACAACTTGCATTCCGCATCATACAGCTCATAACAAAGAAGCTAGGCATATGCCTGAAATGGTTGGGGATAGGACTCATCAAAGTAGTTGCAGGAATCAGAAGTGATCAGCCTTAACAAGTGTACAATGGACAGACTGCAAGGTTTTCTATGCTTTACAACTCTAGAAATGGTTTCAAGGTATTTCACGAAAAGAAAAAATAACGTTATTGTAATAATACTCTCAATATGTATTTAAAACGCCACAGTAAAACTTAATTTTCATGTTGAATTTAGGAATTGGTTGTATTGTGTGATTAAAGACTAATATTAAATTAATTACTTCAATCTTGCTTAATACTTCAAAAATCTCTGATTGCAGTGTCTTGTTCCTGATGTATCACATGTAGTACATCCCCCTAGCTCCTATACATTAAAAAAAAATTTATGACTTTTCTACATCAGAGTGATTAAAACAACTATTTAAGTACCTCTTACAAAATATTAAGCTTTTATTTTTGTCTCGGGTCAGAGGAGGTTAAATCAACTAAAAGTAAGACTTTAATGTCATATGATCTATTGGTGACTGATTTACTCTCCAATCTCTGGTAGATCCTTTAAAATTTAGAGGATCTACCAGAAATTGAATCAAATATTTATCGAGAATAGGACAATACGGACCAGTTAACAACTCTACTTCAATCCCTGCTTCAACAATTAAAACATCTTGCATCAGAAGGGAAAACAGCAATCAACGACAATAAAGTATAAAATCTACTAGAATCTATTCAAGGACATTTGTAAAACCCGTGCACGCAATATGTGGGAATAGAGTAAGAGAAAAAGGATAAGGATCTATGAAAAATGTTATGCTTATTTATGCCAAAAAGAACTAGCTACTAAGTTAGCGTGAAATTACAGGAAAATTATCTTTTCATGAAGTCAAAGATTTAAGAAGTGTTCCTGTAAGCAATCCAAATTACAATGTAATTAAAAATATATGCATGTAAAATAAGCAAAGTATTTTGTAACTCGAGATGCCATCAATCAATGACATGTAGTAAATAATTTTTCGTATAAATAATTTTTATATTAAGGACTATTTTTGTATCGTATTCTACATTTCAAAGTATACAATTTAAATACTTTACATAATTTTTATCAAATCCATAATTTTCCCAGTTCATTCAGTTGATTTAATTTGGCCAATTATTACATTCAAAGAATTTTTAAATTTTAATTATTTAAACAATCGAAATCTATTTTTCTTAAAAAATCAAAAAAGCCTTTTTCAAACATTTTTAAATTAAATTTTTTTTTCGAGTTGCATTTAAAGTTATTTAAAAATGAATAACAGAATAATAGATCTTGGTTTTTACTATATCTTCGTACTTCACTATAATTAGGAGAAATCCCATCAGTTCTATTATTTCATTTTGATACAACAAGTTAATAAAGTCATCTTCATTTTTGTAACATTGTTATTGTAGTATTTTAGAAAAACTGAAACGAGATTATTTAAATTAAATTAATCTTCTGATTATATATACATGTAAACGGAAAAGTAAAATTATAAAACAAACTCAAATAGACGAAATGTAATTTAAAAACAAATTGCTCATAATACATTCCTCTAATTAATGCCCAACTTTCCTTAGAATGTAAAATAATTTCCCTTTCAAAATTAAAGAAAATATTGTATCGAAATATTTAATACACTGATATATGAAAAAAAAATGTCTAAATGCACATTTTGTGATTACTTTTAGAAATTTGCAGATATATTTTTCATTCGGTATTTATTATTTGAGGATCTCATTAAAACAAAAGAAATTGTTTTTTTTTATTTAGCTTAACAGCAAATAAAAAAAGAATTTAAGCTAAATTGGAAAATAAACATATATAATAAGAATTCTGTAATTTCATTTGAAAATAAAGATTCAAAAGTAAGCGGATTAAAAAAATTTTTCGACTATGGAATATTATATGTGGAAAAATTCAATACCTAGTGTGTTTTTATATAAAAATATTTTTTAATTTATCTTCTAAAAAGTTGTTTTATTTTGTGTACTCTAACTTTCCAGAGATATCTTTATTCACTTACATTTATATAAGAAAGGATTACAATGTATTCAATGCATTTTTCGTTGTCAAAATAAATTTTAATCTACCGAAATCCAACATCTGAAAATTGTATCTTTAGGACTTTTTATGCCAAATTCGTGTTCTTTTTTAAGTTTGTTCAAGTTATTTTTTTAGGGAAGTCACTTTAAACTATTTAAGTGAATTAAATTAAACTTTTAAAATTTCTTTTTGTTAGTGCGAATTAAAAAACTGCCAGAGTTCCACTTGAGTAATTGAAAAAAAATATTAAGCAAATAAATGTGGTAAAATCAATCTGCTTTTTCATTTAAATAGAGTCTAACAAAATCTACACATATTCTAACTTTAATAAAGTTTGCAACACAAGGAAAGGCTTATGATGGAAATTTATTCCACAAAACGATTTAACGTATTGAAACAAACGATTAAATTAAACACAACATACTGTTGATGAAGAAAACACTCCCTGTAATGTTTATGCATACGTAATGGTTTTGAAATTTGAATTTGTACTTGAAACTGAAAAAAAAAACTATGTTGCTTCTATCTGAACCTAAAATTCCCCCGTATCATCCACAATAGAATTTCTCAAGCGAAATGTGCCAATCGTTGAAATTCCATAGATGAAAGAAAAACAGCAGATTTATGTGATGTATAGAAAGGTCAAGAAAGAAATGGAATATTTTGTGTTGGAAGAAAGAAGCTTCCATATTTTATCTTTGCTAAATATAGTGGAACATAGTCTTGCTTAACTTTAGCTTCAGAAATGTGTTAAAAGGAGATTAAGTCTTCGAGCTACGGAATTTATCTGAAGAACTTATTGTTGTTGAAACCATTGAGAGCATCGATGATATCTAATGAAGCTTTCAGCCATTTCTTTTGGTATTCGCTCAGTATATAATGATCTTCGAAATTTTCAAATCTTCTCACACAAGTGGATAAGAACTGTATACAATGCATAGCGTAATTCTTCAAAGAAAGTTACTTGTGGCTAATCGACAGATCGAAATTTATGTCGAAGAGTCAATTAAAGCCAAACCAGTGAAACTTTCGTGTACATGGAATTCTGTATAAAGAAATAAATATTACATGAAATTTCAATGAATCAACCATCATGGAACCAACGGAACACAAAATGACTCGCTTGTAGTAATGCTCTCATGTTTTACCATTGTGTGAGATAAATCTGTATGCTAATTGCAATGCTATAGGAACAAAATGTATCATCTTATGTTGAGGTAGCTGTTCATCGTCTTCTGCGGGATTTTCAACTTGTTCAGTTAATGTGATCCTACTGCTGCAGTACTCGCCTCACTGTAGGGTCATGCATCCAGCAAAAAATAACTTATGATAAGAAAACTATCCTTTACGAATATTTATCGTTGGTAACTGTTCGGATTGCGTAGTTTACTCATATGTAAGGTATTTTCATTTTTCACAGACACACTGGGATTGCACATGTGTCTACAATTGACCATTACAAATTATATTCGAATTCCAGCTAAATTCTCTACTTACATACTTAAAAAGCAGTTCAGGGAGAATGATTTCGCTACTCACATTCACTTGAAAATTTTGAAAGTCTAAATACAATTACCTAATGAACGAAACAGTGTCCAAACCGATAGCAAGTTTCAGATTTTAAAATCTGAAATAAAATATCTCAGTTAAGAAAATAAAATTAAGTGAAAGGGAACACTTTTAATTCAGAAATAAATTCCTTAAACTGAATATTAATATCAAAAAATAGAAAATTTGGGGAAAAAATTATTTAATATAAGATTTTTTTAAAAAAATTTTATAACATCAATTCATGCCACTGTTTCATTGTACACTTCTGGGCACCGTAAATGCAAAGCCCTGAAGGAAGCACGTAAATAACATGAAATTTACAACATGCATTAGCGCAGGTAAGATATGCAAATGATTAGAATTTCACCGCAGACATACATCACGCACGCCTGTGGCGCCACCTCAAAGCGCTATTTAAGGCTTGGAGATTTCGACGATTTCAAGTTCGGCAAATGTGTTTTTCTTGTGTTTTTTTTTCAAAAAAAGATCAGTTATATCTCGTAGAAAACAGCTATCAGCTTTTGATCAACTATCCGAGTTCGACAGAGAAAGGATAGTGGCCTACCGAGATTGCGGATTATCTTTCAGGGAAATCGGTAGTCGTGCGCGTGCTGGACGAAACCAAACAACTGTAATGTGGATATGTGACCGTTGGATGCAGGAGGGTACGACGGACGACGTGGATGATCGCATCCACCTCAGTGCTCCACTTCACGTAAGGATAGGTAAATTGTGGGCATGGCAGTGACGGATCGCTCAGTCACATCACGAATCATAGCATAACACATTGAGTCTGTAACGCATCATTCAGTGTCTGCGCGTACCATTCGACGCCGTTTACAGCAGAGTAGTCTGTCCTCAAGACGTCCATTGCTTGGTCTACCCTTGACGCAGAACCACAGACGTCTCCGCCGCCAGTGGTGCGATGAAAGAAGGATGTGGGCGACAGAATGGAATGAAGTTGTCTTTACTGACGAGTCACGCATCTGTGTGCAACACCACGATCGTCGAATTCGAGTCTGGAGACACCGTGGAGAGGGGATGCTGAACAGCTGCGTTATGCACCGCCACACTGGTCCTGCACCGGGTATTATGGTATGGGATGGTATTGGATATCACTCTCGCACTCCTCTAGTACACATTGCTGGTACTTTAAACAGCCAGCGCTACATCTCCGAGGTGTTGGAGCCAGTTGTCCTTCCTTACCTTCAGGGCTTGGCCACAGACATATTTCAACAGGATAATGCGCGACCACACGTGGCACGCATTGTCCAAAGGTTCTTCGTCAATCACCAGATTGAATTGCTTCCCTGGCCAGCTCGCTCTCCTGATCTTTCGCCGATAGAAAACATGTGGTCCATGGTTGCTCACCGAGTGACCCAGATTACACCCCCAGCTGCCACACCAGATCAACTTTGGCAACGTGGGGAAGCTGCTTGGTCTGCTGTACCCCAAGAACACGTCCAAAGTCTCTTTGAATCAATGCCGAGGCGTGTGGCAGCGGTGATCTCCAACAATGGCCTCTACTCTGGCTACTGATTTTGGCAGGAACCACACTTCACAAAATCTATAAATTTAATTACTTAAAACTTGGTCAATATGTTATCTACGAAATAAATTTTTTTGTGCTATCTCTTGTCTTTCTTGGTGTTGCATTTACCGTGGCCAGCAGTGTATTCTGTAATGGTTAATTATTTATACGGATGATTATTTATACTAACACAATGCATCATAGTTTTATCGTGGAAAATGGCGTCGTCTCCTTATGCCTAAACCCAGTCTAGCTCCGACAGCACTATGCGCGCTAGTAGACATGAGCAGGAAAGTTGGCAAAGTGGTTTGGCAATAGCGGTCGGCACCACATCTATATGTACATTAAAAGAGATATAAGTGGATTATTTAATATGTATGTCTTGTTTCATAACTTCACTTTTTTCTTATTGATGCATATAAAAAGTACATTGAAGCATACATATACATTAAATCCTAAACTAACCACAAAGGAATGAAAAAAATTCTGAAATAGTCGATTGTAAAGAATATAATTGATAACATACGAAATAATAATATATATAAATTTTCTAGATTATCTTATATTTGCATTTTAAATTTAGTAGTGTTTCGTTTGTATTTGTATTGGAATTACATTTAAGGAAAATTTTATGTACTAATATGCCCTACAATATTTTTTATTTTTATTTTTGTAACACATATTATTAACATTAAGATTTATAAATGCCAGATATTACTTTAAAACAAGTAGCTATTTTTGATTTAGGATAAAACATATCTTAATGACGAAATATACATAAAATTTGAATACACTTATCACTTTGTGCAAAAGCATTTATTGTTTATGTATATTTTCATTTAAATTATCATGTATTTATTTCTATTTTTGAAACATCATGTAAAAATATCAAATTTTATCCATTATTACATAAAATATCCTTTACGACAAGTTATTAAGTAAAATAAAAATAAATGTTACTCTGAGAAATGTCGAAAATACATTTGAAAAGGGAAAATTGAGCTTTTCTACGTTTCTATCCCGACTTTTGAAAAGAAAAAAAATCATTTTTAAAATATTGCAAGCATTACATTAGAATATGCCAGAATAGAACAACGCGAATATTGTTATGGAAGCCTATGAAGGAATTTTGTATGATTTAAAAGATCTCTTTAGCATAAATATTTCTGATATGCACCATATTGCATAAAAACTTTCACATTATATACATCTTGTCCAGACAAACCCAGACATATCAATTGTCTGGGTATTTTTAAAGTAAATCTCTACGACGCTAACACTGATCTGAAATATTTCGTAGATTTATTGTGATTGTGTTATCATTTTAAAGT
>BMAO01017832.1:0-44871 GCA_019973975.1 Trichonephila clavata
TTCTAAAATTCTTGTAAAATGTCAATTCCAATTAAAAGCAAGGGATGCACAGAATTCCTTGGTGGACAACGGAAATTGGGTGCATGAGAAAGCACGTTAATGCAGCAAGACGAAGATTCCAGAGATGTAAAAACATCGCTTTTTAAGAGAAATTTATAAAATGAAATACAAAGAATTAAGAACTAATTATAATTTAAAACTTTTAGATGCCAAATTAAGCTCATGGAAGGAATTTTTGGATGAAATTAATGTAAATAATGTGTGGAAAAAGATTTATACCTATGGCGTCAAGCAGCAGTTTCAGAAGAGAGTTGAACTCAGTGGAATTGCTCTTCCATGTGGAACTGTACTAATTCTTTTGAAGAGATAATTAATGAGATTATCTTCCATTCTCTTTTCCTGATGATTGTGAGAATGATGATGATGATTGTCACAAGGAAATACGAAATGACTCTCTTATCAATAGCAACATAACGAATGACTCACATTTTTACCATCCATGAAATTCATGCCGTTATTAATAAATTGAAGTTAAAAAAGTCACCTGGCCCTGACTCCATTCCTAATGAAGTTGTCAAGAAATTGCATGTAATGCACCCTGAACTTTTCCTAAAAGTTTTTAATTCATGTCTTCGTCTTAAGACTTTTCCTCTCTGTTGGAAAAAAGCTAGGGTTATCCTGATTCCCAAAGTGAACGACGTCCGTATCCCTAATTTAGACAACCTTAGGTGTATCAGTTTACTGTCAACTTTGGGTTAATGTTTTGAAAGACTCATTATCAACAGAGTGGCCTGGCGTTTACACAAAGATAATTTTTTCAATAAAAACCAATTTGGTTTTATGCCACAAAAGTGTACCGAGGACGCCTTGATGAAACTTAATGAAATTGTTTTAAAAGGAAAAAAGAGAAATTTTCATACAATCCTAGTTTTCTTGGATATTAAAGGAGCTGTTGATAATGCTTGGTGGCCTGGTATTCTGAGCCTTTTAAAAATATCTAACATTCCTAACAACTTATTTGCCGTAATTTCCAGCTTCTTGAAGGATAGATCTGTGACTTTATCTTTAGGTCATTCCTCAAAAGAGAGATTTTTGAACAAGGGATGTTCTCTCAGGGATCAGTTTCTGGACCTTTTCTCTGGAACATCATTATAAATGATTTTTTTGGAAAAAATCTTGGCTTTCTCTTGTGAAACGATTGCTTTTGCCGACGACTTACTTCTTTGTTTTCAGGGAAAGTCTTTTCATGATATAAGCAGACAAGCGCAGCTTGCCCTTGATTTTGTATCAACCTGGGCAAAGACTTATAAATTACAGTTTAATGCTGTCAAATCAAAAGTTATGATCCTGGAGAAGAGAGAAAGCAACACCCTTACTAGCAACCTCACCCTTAATGGGATTCCACTCAATTGTGTGAAGGAACTAAACTATCTTGGTAGTGTCCTTGATAGTAAATTCTGTTGGAAGCAACATATTCTGCATCTTTCAAAATAAATGTGAAAAAATTCTGCTAGGGCTTAACAAAGTTGCCAGAAATAGCTTTGGGATCAAGTCCAATATCTCATCCCTCATTTATAAACAAGGCATTGTTCCATTATCTGTTATGGTTCACGAATCTGGGGATCTGCCTTGAAGAAGAAAATAAATTGTCTGCTCATGCGAAAAATTCAACGAAGAATAATTCTCCGAGTTATTTCTGGGTATCGAACGATATCCTATGATGCTGTGTTTGCTATCTCGGGCTTTCCACCTATTGACATCTTTATAATCAGAAATAATGAATTCAAGAATGCAATGAAGGACTGTACCAATAAGAGTCTAGATGGTACCCTGCGATTTTCTGATTTCCCTCATCCTTCTGAACGATTTCCCCTTAATTTTGTTAATTACCGTAAAAAAATTGAAGACAACTTTCCTGTTGTCTGCTTTACAGATGGTAGTAAAATTAACAATAAGGTTGGCCTTGCATTTGTTATTTTCCAAGATTTTATTGAAATTGAAACTCGCCAATTTAGAATAAGAGATGAATGTAGTGTGTTTCAGGCTGAATTACTTTGCATAGCTCAAGCAGTCTCATGGATCTGTAAAAACGAAAACCTTTCATCGGATTTTTTAATTTGCAGCGATTCTCTTTCATCTTTATACGCTTTAAATAACATTGATTCTCAAAATCAACTGATTGTTAAAACTCAAATTGATCTCAATTTTCTTTGAAGCAGAGGTGCAAAAGTTTCATTTTCTTTTGTTCGAGGTCATACGGGAATCTATGGCAATGAACGTACTGACTGGCTTGCAAAAGAAGCTACAAAATTAAGTATTTTGATTCCAATGAGCATTCCGAAATAATCATATTATAAAAATATTTTTAAGGAAAAAATTATTTCTGAGTGGAATAAATTATATCAAATATCAAATAATGCGCTCTTCACCAAGGAATTTATTCCTTCTATTCAGAGACGTTTAAAGGCTAAATACTTTCACACACAACCAAATTTATACTTACCCAGTTTCTAACTGGGCATGGAAACTTTAAAGCCTATTTGAAAAGCTTTAATTTGTCGCCTACTGACCAGTGTTCATGCTCCAGTGACACGGTCCAGGATGTCAAGCATCTAATATTTGTCTGTGCTAAATTCTCTTCCGAAAGACGTACTCTCATGAGTTGCCTACAAAAGAAAAATATATAGCGTGGCCTCCTCCTTTCTCTGCCTTTGTTCAGAGCAAGTCATCTTTTACATCGTTTTGTGCATATATTAATAGCATTTTTTCTCGTATTGTTTAGATTGTAAATTTAAAAAAAAAATTTACTATTTTATTATTTTTTGTGTGTGTTTGCTAACATTTACTGTGTATGTATGTAGCGCTGTTTTTTTTGAAGTGCGTATATATATATATGTATATTTGTGTATATGCATGCTTTTACGCATTTATATTTTGAAAATTTTATTCTGATCACACATGTGCTTCCAAAAACCTTCACCATTATATAATTTTAATTACTGAATGTCTCCGTTTTTGCATGTGAGCAATGCTGTATTTTGTACTGTGTTTATTGTATTTGCATCAATTTTTGTGTCTTTTACCTTTCGATTTCCCATTTGTGCTTATATCACTGTACTTAAGGCTTCCTACCACTATTGATTGAGTATTGACTTACGTTTGTAAGCCTTGTCTTATACTTGTTGGCACACAAGGAGTCTACGTAGAATCTCAAAAAAAAAACAAAAAAAATTTAACTTTGAAACTTTTTTGAAGAAATATTTATTTTTTTCTTTACTTCCTTATGTTTCCTTCCTTTCTTAGATTGTTAGTATGCATATATTGCCAACTTATGTGACAGCAGTTTTCGATTTTTCAATGATATTTATTTTTTTTAAAAGAAGAATATTCTTTTTTATCATTAGATCTCAATTTATCTTAGACAATTTTTTTTAAAATTTCAATAACTGTCAAACTTGATGAGGCTATATTAAATCCCATAATTTACTTTTGTTATCTTATAATTTACTGTTTTCTTGAATAATTTTATTTACAATTTTAGACTTGTCTCAAATTTATAATATTTAAATCAATATCTAACAAGAAATGTTTCCTTTACATGCTGTTTTAAGTACTCGATTACAACATAAGTATCTCATTCTCTTATACCTTCCACATTACAGAAATTCACAAATAGAAGATACATTCAATTTCAGCAAACTAAAATGCTCCTGTATGCATTCCATTTATTTTACCTATTTATGCAAATAAGAATGCAGTTTTTTTTAAATGACCTTGATGCTCTAACACTTAAATGGACTCTAGAGTCTTTAACACATATTGTTCATTACACAATCCCGATACAGTTTTTCTTGTGGACTAGCGTTTATTAATTACTCATAACTTCTTTTACATTTACATGGGAATTGCAGGGCATGCGCAGTTCAGGCAGCGCAATTGGGATTGCGCAGACACAGTTTATACATACAATAATTACCAGACACAATAACACACTCTACGCTTTTAATTACACAGATAGCGCTTCGTATGCGTGAACTACAGACCTATTAAATTTCAATTATTTCTCCAATTGAATTTACGAGATTTTTTCTAAAACTTTTGGAAGCTCTTTTTTTTTTCTTTCAAAAAATACCACATAGAATACGAATTTGTGTGCTCTAAGCTTTCTCACTTTTTAATATTTGGATCAAAGATATTGGCCTCTTGTAAAAAAATATTTCAATATAATTAATATTATATCTTTCAGCTTTTCAGTCAAAAAATATATATATAATTTTGTAGGTACATGTTTATACACATGAAAAATGACTTCGGTTCAAAATTCGTGTTAGGTGTATAAGCGTGGCTCTAATAGCGTCTCTAGGAACAGACAAATCAAGTTTACTCTAAATATGAGCTGAAAAGCTAGTGAGTTATTTATCGCTGATATTTGACGTAGTTTCTCTTCTTCTAATGGGCTACATATTGTTATCTAAGCCTTTCCAGACATGACAAGCCCCCTAACGTGAGAACCATTTCATAGTGACACCTTCTAGTGGTAGTCCTTACTACCAAATTTGGGTGTTTGAATTAATTTTTTATTCAAGGTCTCGTCAAATGTAAAATGTTGCCTTGATTTAATTTTGCCGAGAATTGCCAGAGAAATTTGACACAGTGAATTGATGCTAGTCAAAAATGCCTTTAAGAAAATAAAGAAACCATTTTTAAATCTCACTGAGTTTGAATGAGGTCGTGTTAATACAATTAAAAGAAGGTCGATTTTATTCATGCGATGTTGCAGTAGGATTTGGCTGGAATGTATCCACTGCGCATGACTGTTCACAGCAGTGGTCAAGAAAAGATAATGCCTCAAGAAGATAGGCGTCATACTGCCTCCACAGCAGAAATTCGAGCAGCAGTTGGCAGCGCAGTGACACGACGAACTGTTACAAATCTAATGCTTCAAGGACAGCTCAGAGCCAGACTTCCTGTAGCATGCATTCCACTATCTCCAAATCGCTGCTGTTTGTGTGACGTCTGTAGTATCAAGTAAAAGCAGGGGTCCCCTACCCCCGGGAAGGGCAAGCTCTAGCAGTTTTGCCAACTCGGATGTTGGGCCAGTTAGCGAGAATTCTTGTATAGATTTATCTCCGAGCCAACTGTTGTAACCTTTGTATTCAGTTTGTAGCGATCCCATATGGTTGGGATCCGTTTCTCTCATTAAAGTTTTGGTAGATTTAAAGTCCATTTATTATTCTATCGGCAATATTGGTCCGCTCGCGGAATTATCGAACCTTAGAAAAATTAGTACTTGTAAAATCTTTAGAATAGTTATAGAGCAGTATGTCTAAGGAAATATTAGTTGTGTTGAACCACAAACGTGGATCTATTAAAGCTCAGCTGACACGTATAAAAGACTTCATTAACAATCCGGTCGAAAAGGATAAAATAAAGTTGGTATCGAAAATGGATACCTTGAAAAGCCTAAGAATCAAATTAAGTGATATTCGGAATGAATATTATGAAGTAGTGGCAAATGATAGTGACCTGGAACCACTTGAATTAGAAATCCTGGATTTGGAAGATGTGATTGCGAAGATATGCAGGTAAGAATTAAAAATATTATTTCAAAAATTGATTTGAAGATTAATGATGTTACATCTTGTAGAAATAGCTTTAATAATATTAAATTGCCAGATATTCAATTGCCAAGATTTAATGGTTCTTACGATGATTGGTTTAATTTTAAAGAACAATTTATTTCTTTAATTGATTCGAACAATAGTTTAACAGATTCTCAAAAATTATATTACTTAAAATCTACGCTTACTGGAATAGCTAAGGATGTTATTACAATTGATGATTCATATACTTCATTATTTGAATGTTTGAAGAAAAGGTTTAAGAACAAAAAATTGATCATAAATAGTCATTTCAGTGAAATATTATCATTCGAAAAATTTACTTATGAATCAGGTAAAAATTTAAGAACTTTAATAGATTGTTATCTAAAACATTTAAGAGGTTTAAAAATGGTAGGATTAGAACTAAACGAATTCTCCGAAATACTATTGATAAATTTAATTTTAAGAAAATTAGATAAGGAAACAAGGAAAAATTATGAGCTCAACTTAGCCTCCACCGAACTGTCTAAATGGGACGATTTTATGGATTTTTTGTTAAAGCGCTGTTTAATACTAGAAAACATCCAAACACACATAATGCAATAGCTGTTCCATCGGAACGAAGTTATAAAACGAAATATTTTCTAGCTAAATTGGATCCAGTAAACTGTGTAAATTGTAAACAACAGCCTCACCCAGTATTTAGATGTAAAAAATTTAATGATTTAAGTGTTTATGAAAGGTTTAATTCGGTGAAAAGGAACAATCTTTGCATAAATTGTTTTAGTTCTTCTCATAGAGTAGCTCTATGCAAAAGTTCGCGGAATTGTCACAAATGCTCTAAGCGGCACAATTCACTTTTGTGTGGAAATTTTGAGAGAAAGTTCGATAGCCAAAGGAGTCAAATTAGCGAAACTTTGCCAACTCTGGAACCTAAAAGCACCACAACACTAAATGTAAACAGCGAATGTTTCAAGCCCAAGCAAACTATCCCCTATGTTGAATCATTTGAGAACGAAGGGGAGGAATTCGTAGGACATGCTAAGGATCATTCAACTGTGATGCTGTCCACCGCAATAGTTTATTGTCAAAACAACCGCGGGGAACTGTTTCTCCTCCGAACGCTTTTAGATTGTGGGAGTCAGAGTATCTTGATATCACAGGATGCCGTCTTAGCTTTGGGATTACAAGGTGAACGAGCAAATACCTTTATTTGCGATATTAACGGGACTTCGCAAATGATAAAAAAGAAAGTGTCTGCCGTGGTTTCGAATAAAAATTGACAGTTTCAGAAATTAATGGAATTTCTTGTTGTTCCGAAAATTACGGGTTTGACTCCAACAAATAAATTAGATATTAGTGGGATAAAAATTCCTGAATATATAAAGTTATCGGACGAGAATTTCTATTCACCTGGAAGAATCGATTTACTTTTATCAAATCAGATTTGCTTTGAAATTCTAAATCATGGGAAAATAAAACTAGCAGATGGGAAGTTGATATTACAAGATACAGTATTCGGTTACGTAGCTAGTGGCGTCATGTCACATAATTACCCTAACAAGAGCTATTGTGGACTAGTTACTGATGTAAATGAGCTCAATAATAGTATCAAACGCTTTTGGGAAATTGAAAATTGTCCTGATTTTGAAATTCCTACAATGAGTAGAGAAGAAAATTATGTGAAGAATACTTTACGAGTACTTATATTAGGGATGAAACTGGTCGTTTTATTGTGAAAATGCCTTTGTCAAAGGATCCGAGTTGCTTGGGAGATTCGAAATTAACGGCATTACGTAGACTTAACTCCTTGTGGAGAAAATTAGTTGAAGATCCAAAAATATTGGAATTATATAGAAATTGTATACATGAATATTTAGAAATGGGACACATGGAACAAGAAGTAGTAGAAGATAATGATCCTGATGTTGTGTATTATCTCCCTCATCATGGTGTGTACCGCCACGAAAGCAAAACAACTCCCTTACGTGTAGTTTTTAATGCATCCTCCGCTACTACTTCAGGGGAATCGCTAAATTCTTTACAATTGAATGGTGGTGTAATACAAAGGGACCTCTTTTCAATTTTATTAAACTTTAGAGCTCACAAATTTGCGGTAACAGCAGATATTAAAAAATGTTTAGAATGATTTTGATTGACGAATCCCAGCGTGATTTATTACGCCTTCTATGGAAAGATAAAATCGACAGTCCTGTGAAGATTTTCAGATTAACTACGGTTACTTATGGCACCAAGAGTGCACCATACCTTGCGACAAGATCTTTGAAACAGCTTGCCATAGATGACGGTGACAAATATCCATTAGCTGCAGATGTTATAATATCTGATGTCTATATGGATGATCTTCTTACTGGAGCAGATGATTTAGAATCTGGAAGAAAACTCCAAGAACAACTAGTGTCACTACTAAGGGGTGCTGGAATGGAACTTCACAAGTGGTCAGCTAGTAATCCATTGCTATTACCAGACTCAATGTGTCAAGATAAAGACCTTTCTTATTCTTCTTCAACCGAGACCAAGACCCTAGGACTCTTGTGGAAGCCACATCCAGACTCATTTGCTTTCAAGATTTCTCTCATGACTTCAAACTGTGCCAGTCTCATAGTCACAAAGAAATCAGTAATTTCTACAATTGCAAGGATATTCGATCCTCTTGGACTGATTGGACCTGTAATAACAAGGGACAAAATCTTCCTCCAGTCTTTGTAGCAGTTGAAACTTGATTGGAATGATCCGTTGCCTTCGAACTTATTTTCCTATTGGAAATCCTTCATAGATGCTTTGGAGTCTATAAACTATCTCAACATTCCACGCTATTGTCTACAAGATAAGTTAATCAAAACTGAGTTACATGGCTTCTCTGACTCGTCTGAAAAGTCTTACGGTGCTGAACTTTACCTACGAGGCATTAATTCAAGTGGACAAATATCTGTTAGGCTCCTTTGCTCCAAATCAAAGGTAGCCCCACTGAAAAGTATTACTATACCACGATTGGAACTTTGTGTTGCTGTACTTTTATCAAAGCTTCTTAGAAGAACCCTTGATGCCTTTGAATTTAATATCAGTCAAATTTATCTTTGGACTGATTCCAGCATTGTGCTGGCTTGGATCAAAAAGCCACTTACTCAACTAAAAACCTTCGTAAGAAACCGGATCAACATAATTCAGGAGCTCACAGAAAATGGTTTTGGAAACATGTGAATTCCGAAAATAACCCTGCTGACATCCTTTCAAGAGGTATTAGTCCAGATAAAATTCAACATTGTGGACTTTGGTGGTTTGGTCCACCTTTCTTGCATCAGTATAAAGAACTGGAACCTTACGACACTACTGCCGTCGAAGGAGATGACCTTTTCCTACAAGAATTGAAGGAAACTTCGGACAGTCCTCTATGTGCCTTATTAAAGACCTTTGAGCCACTGGATATAATTAGTAATTGCTCATCATTTACTAAGTTGCAGAGAGTAATTGCCTGGTGTAAACGATTTATTGAAAATACAAGACATCCAAGGAGCCAAACTATGGGACCTTTAAAGAGCAAAGAACTATCAGAATCCTTGAAGTGTATCATAAAAAATATTCAAAGAACTTCATTTCCTAATGAAATTCAATATTTAGAAAAGGGAATTCCTCTTCCAAACTCATGTAAATTGTTAAATTTGCATCCTTTTTTAGATGATAGTGGATTACTTCGAGTCGGAGGACGGTTAAGAAACTCCACCATCCCAAGGAATCAGAACATTCCATGATAATTCCCACCAACTATAATTTTACTTATATTGTTATTAATCATTTTCATATTCTCTATTTTCATACAGGTGCTGAAGCTACCTTAGCAAATATTAGGAATAGTTTTTGGATACCATCCGCAAGGAATGTAGTTAGAAAAATTCTTAGAACATGCATCACCTGTAGAAAGGTTAGTGCTAAAGGTTCGCAGCAATTAATGGCTGATTTGCCAACTGCGAGAGTCTCCGCTTACTGAGTTTTCAGTCAGGTAGGTCTAGATTATTGTGGACCCTTCCAGTTAAAAACTTTTTCTGGAAAATGCAAGCATATTAGGAAAGTTTATATTTGTGTTTTTATTTGTTTTACAGTTAAGGCTATCCATTTAGAAATAGTTAGCGACTTAATAACGGACGCCTTCCTTGCAGCTTTAAAACTGTATGTGGCCAGAAGAGGGCGACCCCTTGAGATCCATAGTGATAATGGTCGGAACTTTGTAGGTGCAAATAATGAATTAAGAAAAATAGAGCATTATTTAAGGGAAAAATGGAAAAAATAATGGATTTTTTGTCTAAAGAACAAATCAAATGGAACTTCAACCCACCTTCCGCACCACATTTTGGTGGTCTGTGGGAGGCGGGGGTTAAATCTTTAAAATACCATTTAAAGAGAGAAATTGGAAATTCAATTTTAAGTCATGAAGAATTTCTAACCCTTATAGTTCAAATTGAAGCTGTTTTTAATTCTAGACCAATTTGTCCTCTGTCTAATGATCCGAATGATACCGAAATCTTAACGCCTGCACATTTTCTGATTGGATCTTCATTGGTTGCAACACCTGATCCTGATTACAGTGAGATCCTCCATGAATAGATTAAGCCGATGGCAGTTGGTACAAAGGATGAACCAACATTTTTGGCGTAAATGGTCTTCAGAATATTTAAAAAGACTGCAACACAGACCTAAATGGTGTAAGGGCAATGTAGGTTTCAAAGAAGGGGATTAAGTGTTAGTTAAACCCTCAGAGAATTCAGACGCTTTAAAATGGTATTTGGCACGCATTCTTAAAATTGCATCCTGGTAAAGATAATTTAATCAGAGTAGTGACTTTAAAGGATAACCAAGGAGTTTATAAAAGACCAGTCCCTAAAATTGCCAATTTACCATATGTCAATTGATTTTGTTATCAGAATTGTATTTATAAATTATTATTGTATCTTTATTGAATTGTGTAATTGTTATTGTCATGTATTCTTGCTATATTATTGTAACTTTTATTGTAATAATTGTATAATGTAAACTTAGTTGAATGCCTTCGTCATTGCAAGGCGAGGCAGGATGTTGGCACCAGTTGGCGAGAATTCTTAATATAGATTTTGCTCCGAGCCAACTGTAGTAACCTTTGTATTCAGTTCGAAAAGTTTAGCGATCCCATATGGTTGGGATCCGTTTTCGTTCATTAAAATTTTGTTATAAAACTTACAGTACTTAATTTATATCGGCAACATGTGGAAATCCACTTGTCTATAGGGTTACTAAACATCCTTCTATACTTAATTTTAGAGATTATTAGATAAGACAAATTAGTAGTTCTGTCCTTTTTTTTTTTATCAAGAGGCGAGAGTTACAGGTATAAGTATATTTTTCAATACAATCGAATTTTTAATGCTAGGACTTAGATGTTAATAATTTATATACAGGGTGTCCAGCCTTAACGTGACCCAATAGCTAATTCCCGAACCGTTCGGTTTAGATATGCACTTCCAATTTGAAAAATGTTTTAAAACAGGTAAGAATGTTTTTACGTGCTTTTCGAACCAAAAAAACCCATTTCGAAAAAAATTACAAAAAATAATTTTTATACGGTCCCCAGGTCCTATCACTTATATTCAGAAAAAGATGCAGTACACAAAAACAAAGTAAACACAAAAAGTTTCATTTTATTACGATAAAAACTGGCCGAGTTATGGAACTTTGAAAATCACACTTTATATGCATTTTCTAGGCTATTTTCCAAAAGCTAGTAAGGGAAAGCTCCAAAGTGAAATTAGTTGGAACTCTGCTAGGAAACTGTCGCTCTTGCACGTCACTCTTATGTAAATCGTTTTTAAATTTAAAAGCATACGTTAATAGTACAATAATTGAGTGAAATAAAATTTATTCTGTGTATGTGTAAAACGTAGAAAAAATAAATTATTTTGGACGAAGAAAATATTTTAATAGGAGTTCCAAAAAATAGTCTTATATGCTTTGGCTTCATTCTGATTTGCTGCGTTTTTGCTGATTATGACGAACGTTAAAATTCTGTTGTGTAGTCGCTTGCAATTGCATACAGTCGTATTCTAATATTACGAATTATAGTAGGGGAGAACGAGATGTATACAAATGAAGAAACTGCGAAATGGTACTGTTTTTGGGCAGTGCAATCGAAATAAGAGAGAGGCGGCAAGACTTTATGCCATTTAATTTCCCACTCGAAGACATCCATCTTATTGCACAATTAATTGCCCGTGCTGTTCAGCGCTTGTATAAAACTGGGAGTTGCAATAGACGTATTCCCTGTCTCGTGCCTTCACCATTATTTAAGTTAATTTGGTCATTCTGATATAATAAAACCCTTGATTCATGATTGACACATCATTCCACCTTATGCTATAATTTAAACGGCAAATCCTGTATTGTTTTGCCGCTATTTGTTAAAACAAGGTGTTTTAATCTTTTCAGTACAAGTTGTATTTCTTTAATTTAATTTTTATCGTTTGCCATACCGCAATACAAATTGTCAATCTATGATGTTTACTACGATGTTTTAATTTTTCTAAGATTTTTTTTTAGCTCTTTCTGTAGATAGTGAATTACTGTGCTCTAAACTCACTTTATATACGACCCCCTTTTCTGAACAACTCAGATGCTTCAAATTTATGTAGGCATAACTCGGCCATTTTTATAGTAATAAAATGAAACTTTCTGTGTCTACTTTGTTTTTGTGTACTGCATCTTTTTCTAAATATAAGTGATATGACCTGGGGACTGTATAAAAAATTAATTTTTGTAATTTTTTTGTAAATGGGTCTTTTGGTTCGAAAAGCACGTTAGAACATTCCGTACATTTTTTAAAACATTTTTTAAATTGGAAGTGCATATGTAAACAGAACAGTTCGGGAATTAGCTACTGGGTCACATTAAGGCTGGACACCCTGTATATAAACAGTATACATTTATAAAACATCATGAAATACCCAGCGAAGCGGGTGGGTAACGGATAGTATATATATATATATATAAACTATTGATATCTAAGTCCTAACATTAAGAATTCGACTGTATTGAAAAATATACTTTTACTTGTAACTGTCGCCTCTTGATAAAAAAAGGAGGAGGGGAAGAACTCATCTAATTTGTATTTTCTAAAATTGAAGCATAGAATGATGTTTGCACTTTCGTAACTCTATAACCAAGTGGATTTCCACAAAATGGATTTCCAAGTGGATTTCTACTCCGTAAAATGAACATGCAAGCCAAATTTCAAGTCTAAATCTAACAGGAAAAAAAAACGAAATTTTTACTATCAATACCCCTGTGATTCCGTTGAGTGTCATTTTCCAAAATAACCGTTCTTAGCGGATTTCAATTCAACAAAAGAAAAATGCAAACCAAATTTCATTATTATAGTCCTTGTATAGTTCGAAAAAGGATTTTTTTTTAATACGCCCCAGTAACCCCCTGCTGCCCCCAGAAGTTGATTTCCGTAAAATACATGCATAGTGGATCCCTATTCAACAAAAGAAACATGCTTAACAAATTTCAAGAACGTGGGTCTAACAATTCAAAAACAGGAATTTTTTCTATAATTCCCCTTTCCCCCTCGCAACCCTCCTTAGGTGTCGATTTTCGTTTTACTTTTTGTTAAAGGAACATGCCTACCAATTTTCAAGCAAGTAGGTCTAATAGTTTAAAAAAAAGAAACTAGTCTTACAGTAGTCGCATATGATGTGTAACATCTGACTTGCTATTATGGTAATAGTAACTTTAATCCTGAAAGAAATGAATCAGTTATGACTGGAAATAATTTTCTATCGAATAATTATATATATATCTTTAATGAAAATTTTATTTAATTAACACAAGGAGTAATGCAGTTTCTTATCAAAAATATTTATTATTGTTCCATTTTGGGAAGAGCGGAGACAATAGATTTATGAAAACTAAAGTATGACACATATACTTGTGATTTCAAAGTTTTTAAAAATCGTTGAAAAACGGCGTCAATAACAGTACCACTATTAGTTGTCGAAACATTCCGATTAGTGTTCATTTCGAACTTGAGTTCATCTTTCAGAAAAGCTAAGAGCGGCTCAGCTTCTGGCAAACTGAAGTTAACGTTAAAATCACCTCTCAAAATCATGGAAAGCGAGTGATAGTTTTTTTTTTAAAAGAGCAGAACCACATTTTCGGCATACGGTAAAAGTACAAAATGCAGGAAATCTTTAATTTTTTTAACTGTTTGATTAGGAGAAATGTATGCGATCACCAAAATGACAAGACTTGCTGATCTGTGCGGTAGGCGGGCGTCTTAATTGCTACTACATTTGGACCCCCAGACGAGGGTAGCGAAGAGACACCGTCAAGCACATGCTTAGAAATTAGAAATATTAGAGAAAATCAAAAATACCCTTTACTTAATTAGTTAGTTTTTTTAATCGAGAAATCTCTTTTTTAATTACAATTAAAAATATTATATTGACAGTGACAGGAATTAACCTCAAAGTATGAAAATGTAAGCACTTAAATATTTATTCAAATAATTCCATATTACTTACTCCTATTTTTTTTAAGAATGATGAGCTGTGTCAGACGCTTAACAGGAAATATAATTATTAATATATAGTTTACACATATATAAATATATCCTCAGATTTCACACACAACGAGCCCTGAGACTTTGACAATTGAGAGTAAGAATCACAAGTTTATTCTGGACGAAGTCTAATAAGACTTGCTGGTATGTGCGGTAGGCAGCCGTCTTAATTGCTACTATAGTTGGACCCCCAGACGAGGGTAGCGAAGAGACGCCGTCAAGCGCATGCTTAAAAATTAGAAATATTAGAGAAGGTGGCGTGGCAGGAGCGGAGACATAACATTTCGTGGGCTGGGCGGACACTTTGAAACTCATTCATGGTTTGAGCGGACACATTCCCCCCCCCCCCATCTTAGAACAGATTCGATTACCGAATTACAAGGATAAATACATTTTTGCCAATCAAATTTGATTACTTGTATTAAATTGTTAAGATGTTATAGTGCGAATACATTTTAAACATAGCGAAATGTAATAGAAATAAAAACTTTCAGAGAAATATTTAAAAATTTATAGTAAGTAACAACATAATGAAAGGTATGAACGAATTTCAGGCATTTTGTGGAAAACTGTATTTTAGAGTCAAATAAATATTAGAACAGGTGCAATCGCCATACAATTAATTAGTTTCATGAAAGGAAGTAAAAATAAATATTAGAAGTAAAATACGCAGATGCAAGTAGATAAAAGAAAAATAAATACAAGTAAATAAATACTAACTAACCTTGCATCTTGCGTATTTTACTTCTAGTATTTATTTTTACTTTAAGACTTGCTGGTATGTGCGGTAGGCGGGCGTCTTAATTGCTACTACAGTTGGACCCCGCGACGAGGCTAGCGAGGAGACACTCCCAAGGCGCTGAATTGGTCAAATCAAACAGCGCGCGCTTCCCCCGACTTCCTGTTACGCATTTCCATCCCTTTTCACGAAATCACTCCAACAAATATCCAGCAACCGAGAGTAAAGATGTTACACATCAAAAGGGAAATATTTATCGATTACGCCCCATAATCTCCCGAAAGTAAACTTGGTGGTTGATATTCGATCAACACATTTTGTAGCAGTTCTCTACTCTACGAAAAGAATCTGCTCACCAAATTTGAAGACTGTGAATCTAATAAATTAAAATAAAAAAAAATATCTGTAACGCCCCTTGAGCCCCCGCAACGTCTCCTAGGGGTCGATTTTCACAAAACACATCACATAGGGGATCTTTAATCCATGAAAGGATTCTGATTATCATATTTCAAGACTGTACGTCCAGTAGTTTAAAAATAGAAATAATTATCTTTAACGCTCCTTAAGCCCCGCAACGCCACTTGGGGTTGATTTTCACGAAACGTATTTTGTAACGCATCTCTATCCTATGAGAGGAATCTGCTGACCAAATTTCAAGACTTTGCGTCTAATAGGTTAAAAATTGTAATAATTATTTTTATCTCCCCTTAACCCCCCGCAACACAACTTGGGGGTCAATTTTCCCAAAACCCATTTTGTAGCGGATATTTACTCCATGAAAGAAACATGGTTACCAGTTTTCAAGCAAGTTGTTTAAAAACGAAAATATTTATCTATTACGCCCCTTAATACCCCACAACGCAACTTTGGCAACTATTTTCCCAAAAACCATCTTATAGAGATCCATATAAAGACTGTGCGTCTAATAGTTTGAAAATAGAAATAATTATCTATAACGCCCCCTAAGCCTCCGCAACGCCCCTTAGGTGTCGATTTTCACCAAACTCATTTTGTAGCGGACCTCTACTCTATAAAAAGGAATCTGCTTACCCAATTTCAAGATTGTGCGTCGAGTAGTATAAAAATGAAAACAATTATTTATAACGCTCCTTGGGGTGGAAATTTCGCAAAAAATCCACTCTTAGCGGATCTCTACTCCATGAAAAGAACATGATTACTAAATTTCAAGTCTGTAGGTTGAATAGTTCCGGAAATATCGTGATTAGTCAGTCTGTGAGTGTAAGTGAGTCGCTTTTATCCTTTATATACATATATAGATTACAGTGGTGTAAAGTGTACCCCCGCAACCCCTGCCTCGCAGAGGGGGGGGGGGCAGGACTCTAGAATGTGCAAGGCCTGACTAACCCAAGTACGTATTTACCTTGCGTATAAAATATTATTAGCAAAGTCAGTCTTTGCAGGGGGGGCGGGGGTGCCTAACATCCTCCGATCTACTGGTAGATTGATAGAAAACATTACAGTGGCTCCAAAACCGTTAAAATTCATATACCACATAAAAAATGATCTCTCAAAAATAAAATCGCATAAAAAAAGGACCGCACAAAAACAGGTTCTACTCTAATTATATGAAAATGGTGCAATTTCAAACTGAACTCCCCCCCTCCATCGAAATTTTTTTGTATGCGCCACTGATTATCTTCCTTTTATTGTGATGTGGAATGAGAGTTACATGATTGGGTTCAGGATATCACGGAAAGTAAAGAAAACTGAACGTACATTACCGAACTGTAAGCAATATGTGATCTTAGAATAAGAACAGAGCATATATTCGTCATTCATTCTCTTGTTCCGTAAATCTAGGGTTGACGCAATTATTTTTTTTCGGCACCGCCAGTTTGATTCATGTAAAAATAAAAAAAGTACTGTTTTTGAAATAAAGTCGGTATTCATGCAGCATATTGTTATCCGTAAAAAAAATCAAGCATTATAAACATTTATTAGGGCATATGTCATTTTGATTTTCTCATTGAGCTGTTTCTTATAACTTTGTACTTAGAAAAGGTACGCGTAGGGCGTCATCTATAGCTACTGTTAAAGCTTACCAAAAATTGAGGCAAAAAATTTTTGGAGTGAGTGAGAGAATATTAATGTCGCACTATTCAACTACTCGAGGGCTTTTGGTGACGGACCTCGTAGTTTTGAACCACAGTCAAGTGATAAGGATCACGTCTGCGGTGGTATCTAAAATAAGCCAGTAACTGTGCTTCTGGACAGGAGTGTTCACTTTTGTCTCGTTACTTGGCTTCAGATCAGAGCGTCGCGGGCTCTTAATCTCCGACATTGGTGACCCTGGCTGAGAAGAAAAATGCAAAACATTCTGATCTGTCGTGGCGCCACTTACCCACAAGAAGGGCAAGCAAAGTCGTCGAACCAACTCGACGCAGCAAGCAAAGTCGCCAGACTCACTTGACGCAACAGTAACACGCTCGCCATAACAACAAATATCTCTTTCGTTCGCTTATCTACCGACTCACTGGTGGTATCAAAAATAAGCCAGTAACTGTGCCTCCGGACAGGAGTGATCACTTTTGTCTAGTGGACATTCAATTTGGCTTTAGATCCGAGCGTCGCGGGTTCTAATTTCCGGCAAGTCCGTTACCTGTGTGTGTGTGAGCTGGCACCCCCTCTCCTAACTTTCACACCACACCAACGGAAGAATGTTTGAGTTCACGACGGATTTAACGTGCATCGCACCCCGTACGGCGGGTCTTCAGCGGCACTAGGTTCGAACTCATGACACGCCGGCCACGAGTCCATTACCTTTACCACTAGGCTACAGCGACCTCTTTAAAAAAAAATTCTGGAAAATATGATGCATGTGTTTTTCGTAATTATAAAAATATATAGACTTGCTTGTGTATTTCAATGTTGATGCATATTCACAGTAGAAGTTTCACATCTAAATAGATGATCTCATTATGTTGAAGTTCCGTTACGTTTAACCTTGTTCAAGTGACAAGGACGCCAGCTTTTCCCAAGCTTTAAAAATGGAAAGTATATATATCGACTTTTTTTTCTCTCCGTTAAATGAAAGAATTTTACCAAACAAGTTAAAAGTAAATTTACTAAAAAAATAAAAAATATATTTTAAAGCAATAAAAATATTTATCTTATAATGCATTTGTTCTGTAAATGGTATTTTTTTTTTTTAAATTCATTTGCTTACCCTTATTTTTAAAAAATACATTTTATAAAATTTTCTTCAATACAATTATATGTATAAATTAAATACACAAGAATAAAGCATTAAAAATGTTTTAAAATTAAGTAAATGTTAATTTGATATATTACAATCATTATTATTAATATTTTTATATGAATTATTGGTACTAAATAGAATTTTCCAAACAACTGAATTGAGCCAAATAATAAGTATTTATTAATTGATTAGATTGACTTAAAATTTCACTATTGACAATTTGGACATTATGCTCATAAAAGTTAGCAGCAAGCAGAAATTTAAAATTTATAGAACAAATAACGTGGATATTATAGAATTTTATATTTATATTAATATCCAGTACATTTACTTATCTAGACTTGTTCATATTAAATTAATAAGATTTTACAAAATGGATAATTAATTGAATACACAGAGCTGATCCTAGCAGATATGCAGTGTGTGTACCCCATATGTGAGTAGTTTTATCAATCAAGCAAAATGTTTCACGAATTTATCAAAATAAAACTTACAATAAGTCAAATAAACATGCTAAATTTTAAATAGTTATTGAAAAATCAAAATAAGTCCCAATAGCATAGCACAGTTTAAGAAAAATAGAATGTTACTGCAGTATATGTTGGTCCATTGTCCACCAATGAGGTCCAATCCACTTTACACACATCCTTCATTTGGTAGTTGAAATTTGTGGCAGAGCCGGAATGACTGCTACAGAAAAGGCTTTCGTTGCTTATCAGCAGCACTGATGACCCATTATGGATAGATGCTTAACTAAAGTGTCTCAAAGATGATTTTTTGCAAAAGTTGCTTTACAAAAATATCTAATATGGTTAATATTACCCAAGACAGAGGTTGTTTAAATTCAATATGCGTTTGGGGGAAAAAAGTTTTTCATTTAATAACTTTACAATTCAGAAAGACAAAATAGATGAAAGAAGTGATTTTAGTTTCTGTTAGCATTTCAATTAATATTTTACTTTTTACTCTTATGCAGGTTGACGAGTTTATAATGTCAACGTTAAGTAATAGCTGAAATTTAAAAAAATCTCTAGAGGGTTGGTAGGTCTATGCACACAGGTGGCCAACACCTTAGGATTGATCCTGTTGATACACTGTAAAAAGGACAACACAATACACTTGTAAGAAATCAGAATGATTCTTTGAACGTTTCTAAATGTAACACTTTAAGCAACGCAAGGTCTATTGATAACAAACCTTGTGATTTTGTCAAGCGGCTAAGACGAGAACTGAGCAATAAGCAATCTCTCGGATATGTGTGTAAAGCTAAACATTAAATCAACAAGTACACAAATTTAGAGATAACCAAAAATGCATTTATTACAAAGTCATGTATACAATTAAAACAGAAATTCTTAAAATACAAACCTAACATAAAATAAATCTTTTATGTTAAAATACAAGCTCTAATAAGAAGGATTTACATAGTACACAGATCTGATATTAGCAGGGACGTCTTAAGGCATGAGCCTTGGCCACAATGGGGGTCTCGTCTTGTTCTCTACTCAAGTCTTAATAAGATGATGATTCGAATTTCAATGGTCAAATGTTATTTCTGGTTGCACATTCTCTAAAAAACTATGAATTTCGGACAATATGTCAACTGGCTACATGTGATGACCATCGACCCTTTATAGCCCTAGGTCTACCACCATACACCATCATTACTCATTCAGTCAGAATGCAGCAATTGGTTGAGCTGATTTGTGCGATATTGCAAGTTATATACATTTATTTTTTTCAGATTCGTGCAAGTATTTGACAATGTATGCTATGCACTATATACTTTTATGGGTCATAGGTGGGAACTATATTTGAGTAGGGGCTCAGGGCTTATTTTTCCATAAGGGCCCAAGGCCTGAATAATTCTTAAGATGTCCCTCGACATTAGTAATATATATGATTAAAATTCTATATATAGCAAAGATCATACATTTATAACAAATAGAAAGCAAAGTAAATTTGTAAAAAAATAGAAATATAAAGATTCACGATTTGATATATAATGCATTAAGAAAAATTCAGGTATGATTACTGATTTTTATTAATCTTTGACAGTAACATAATTGTTATATTTTATTCAAGGTATAGTTGACCATTCACATACCCTTAAATAACTCATTAAAAGTTAATACTTTACAAGAAAAAAAGAATTATAACTTTTTAAAATTAAGCAGAACAAAATGGTATAATTTTTTTTCGTTACAACAAAGTGTTAATTTTTGTGTGTGTGTGTCTTCTTTTGGTACTTAATGGAAATTCACAGATAAAAAAACTTTTATTGTCTAAATGAAAAAAATATATTGTTATATATTGTTTATTGTAATACAAATGATAATGCATTATACCCATAGTAATAGGGCAAATGAGAAAACCAATTTCTTCAAATATTTTTTTTATAATTCCAATTAACCTGAAAGGAAGACTCAGTAAAGCCAGTTTATATTAACTATTAGATAAACATTCACCATAAAAAATGTTTATATTACACAAAAAATATTTGATTTCTTTTACAAAATACTTTTTTGTTCTATAATACATAAATAACAAAGGTAGCAAGCTCATGAGTGATATGTTTCACAATTGGGCCATGTTTTTAAATCTTGGTTCCATTACAGACATTTCAGGATAAACTAAACAGGGGGGTGGAGTTAAAGCCTCCAAATCCCATCCATGTGTATGCCACACATTAAATCTGTTAAGGCTTAAAGTTGCTAATCTGTAGAGAAGGCAGCTGGAAAAAATAAACTAACAAAGAATATACAAATAAATAACATTTATAATTATATATGCAATTACTTAAAAATTTAATGTAGAATAGAAAATTTTTATAGAATAATATATATGTGTGTATATATATATACACAAGAGCTGATAGCAAATTGACATCATTAATTAATAAAAAAATATTCTTTTATAATTTCTGTATCTTTGGATTCAGAAATTTGAAATACAACTTTACTAGAGTATAAACATAATCTCATAAGCTTTTACCATAATTTGTGTCAAAAAGCAAAATTTACAATCACATTATCTTAATGGAGATAAAATACAAATATTAAAAGAGAACATCCCTAAATCTTATAAAAAGTAAAAAACTATGCGTTGATTTCCTAAAATTCCAACCAGATTTTTTTCTTTAAAAAAATATTTTCATGTCATCAATTAAAATACCATAGAAGATATTGGGACACATCAAGCAATTAAAAGTATGCTGATTTGAATATTCAGTTAATTCATTTTTTTGATTATAATGCAAACCACAAAATCTATTGTTTGCAATGTATAGTAACATTAATGATTCGCATTGAACATCTGTGAGAAATATAACATTTTCTCTTGCTTTCTCTTATTCCGTTTCTGTCCCACCTGAGAACCTTCTAATTTTGGGATCTTTTCTGATTGCTTGTAAATACTTTTGTCTTTCAGCCTTCTTCTGATTAAAATTAATTTCCAATATTTTAGTTTTATATAAAAAGTGATCCATTTCCTCCCGAGCTTTGCTAGCATCTTCCTCTTTTTGGAAACAAACAAACCCAAAACCTCTACTTTGACCATTCTCATCTAAAGGTATTTTAACACTCAGTATTGGACCAAAACGTTCAAAAAGGGTTTTTAATTCATTTTCAGTTATACTTTTGTGTAAATTTTTAACATGTAAATTATTATACTCAACACCCGACACTTTAGCAAAATCCAGAGAACTTCGCTTTCTTTCTCTTAATGTCCAGGGAATAAATGGTTCAACTACAAGCTTTCTATTGTTTACCACTATTCCATTTAATCTTTTAATGGCTTCTTTAGCTGCTGATGATTTTAAGAATTTCACAAAGCCATATCCATTAGATTTACCATCACTCTCACTAATTTTCACATCAATAATTTCTCCAAATTGCTTAAATTCTCTAAGTAAATCACAATCATCCCAGTTTAAATCAATATTATTCACAAAAATTTTTGTCTCATCATAATCAGCAGTGGTGCTGACTGATACAGAATTATTTGCATTATCAATTATTTGTATCTTTTGATAGGAATTATTTTTCTTTTCATATTTTACTATTTTAACATGTATTGGACTTCCTAATTTTTTCTTTACTTCATTCATTTCTTGCACAGCCCGCTGAGCACTAGGTTCTTCAGCAAAATAAACATAGCCCTTACCCACAGAAACTAAGTTCTTGTCATATTCAATATCCGCTGACAAAATTCTGCCATATTTACCAAAGGCTTTACATAGTTCACTAACATCCACTTTTGGATAAAGATTCTCAATTAGGATCATGCTTGCCATTGTGAAATGAAATATGAATCCTAAAAGAAAAATTACAATAATCAGATAAAAAAATAATTCTATACAATCAACAATACATAAGTTTCCCAACAATTATAAGATAAAGATCATAATCAAAGGTTCTATAAAGTCCTGTGATTATAACAAAAATACGGTTTCAATTTTAAGTTCAGTAATTAACTAAAGATGACACATGTGTGGCTACTTAATGGTAACAATTATATCCCTTGTCATAAAATAAATGCTAAATGAATAGATGGTGCTACCAGTCATCTAAAAGATATACTTAGTTTAGCTTGTAGAGTCAGAGTTATGTAGTGTTCATTGTTCTGTGTGCATGTCTTCTGTATTGTCTACGAAAAAAACCAAAATGCCATAAAGATGAACTGAATCACTGGAATGGTATAAAAATATATTGGATATAAGCGTCTATCTGTCCCTTGGAATTAAGGATTAAGGAAATATAACATCCCTAACAATCGGATCCAAAAATGCATAATCTTAAATGCAACAACAATTATTAATGCAGGATGCAAATCATCAATTTAAACATACAAAAAGAGATACTTATTAGTTACATGGACCATGAAACCAGACGCAGCAACGCGTAGAAAACATATCAAATTCTACCTTGTAGCAGTTCCGAATATTATACATAAATAGGTAGCACTGTTTTTAAATATCATGGCACATAACAGTTATGATAATGCAAACAGAAAGCATTACTTTCAAATATTATCAATTTTACAACAACTTTTTTCTGCTGTACTATTAGCAAGATTTTTATACCATTTTACAACAATGATATAAATCGGGAAGTTGTCTATGAACAAAAAAGGAATACATATGTATTGATGTCACCAAAGTCAAATTCGTACCACTCAAATTGAGCCATGATGTCATAACAGCATGAGAGAACTAACACACACAAAAAAATTACTTACCTGCTTTACTTGGGAAAAAAAGTCAGATTTTGGTGGGAAATGGCCTGATTCATGTGGTGCAAATTTGGCTGCAGAGACATTCATACATAAGTATCCAAAAAAAGATGCAATGAACTTCTTCCATGAGAGGAAAGGTCTTACCTAATATCACAACAATCACAAAAGTTCAAAATAACTTGCCAAATTGGCAACTCCGATTTTGCATGTGTCATATGTGATGAATTGGCAATCATGTGCTTCGTTTCATATAATGTCGCAATAAGTTGCGATAATAAGTAAAAACCACAGGAAATTTTACCATGACAACTTTTTTAGACCAAACAATCATGCCAAGCAAATGGCAATATGATAGAAGTGCTACAGTCATGGCTTTCATTATTGGTTAATGTTGGTCATGTGATATATATATATTTTAAAGGACTTACCATCCAAGATTGTGTTTACAGAAGTTTTATGCGAAATTTCTTTAGGGGACAATAAATTTACTTCTGTGTCATAATGTCACAATGGAACATGGATTTTTACCCAGAAACAACTTTAGATCCACCACTATCATAAATGCATGGTCCATTTAACCATTAACTAACTAAAGTAACAGCTAATCCAGTTATCAATTCATTTTATGATTAATATCATAATCAGATTTCCTATTTATTACAGCCTCTCTTTCATTTTGAAGTAAAAAACTACAGAACAGAAAATTTTGGTACTATCTGGGCACATATCTTGTCAACTAGATACTTTTGATGACAATACACAAAATGTACCCAAATATATTATGACAAATAATATTTTTGGCACACACATACTATCGCAACAATGCCAATGTTCTAGATAACTCTCCAAGTTAGCAACCTTGATTTCGCATGTATCGTAAATGTTGAGTTGACAACCATATGCTTCATTTCATATAATGTCGCCAATATGGTTGCGATAATATGCAAGTACCATACTCTCTGATAATCATTAATTTGGTGAAATTGTCGAATCGGCCACTGGTCCACAAAATTTGGAAAAATCGCCAACTTAGCACGTTTATACGCCACAATCTGACTTCTCTCTCGCTGATACAAATCACGAGAGTTACCAGATTTGGCGCATTTATGGATTTGGCAAAAAAAAAAACATTTGGCGGGATAATTGGCTGATTCGACAATTCAACCATTAATTTTACTGAATAACTACTAAAAACTGCATGGAGAACAATGAGTTGTATTGAGTGAATCGTTTAAAATATTATAAGTTAGTACTTACATAATATTGAAACCTATTGGTGACTCTATATGAAATGATGCATGTGATTACCAATTTAGAGCCAAAGACACATGTGAAATTGGGATTGCCAACTTGGCGATTCATCTTGAACATTGACAATTGAGATAATATATAAATACCTTTAAGTGTTCCACAAATATTTCAGATATGCAAAGATTATTGTTATTTTAAATTTTTCATAAGTTCAACATAGCATTTTTTTTAACAGAAAAAATTTTATTGTAAAATTTTAACAATTTTTAACAAAAAAAATGGTAAAATAACATAAACCTGACATTGTATATCAGTTTCTAAAAGTTAAGAATATAATTTTTGCATACATTTTCAATTTTCAAAAGCATATTTGAACTTCAAAAGTTTAAAATCACTTTAAAATTTATATAACAGTAAGGAAATATAGTGTATTACAGCCAATCAATCTCGGAAAAAGTGCAAAAAATAAATCACGCTAACCAGTGCCTGATTCTGTAAATTGGCCGAAAATAATAAAAATTGAAATGATTCTACATTTGAAATCTTTTGCAACAGGGCGAAAAATACAAATTCCACTGTCTGTTGTTTCAGTACACTTTGGCAATTGAAGATAAACGGAAATAAATAAGTCAAGTAACTTTTTATCAATATCGCGTGAAACAATTTAAATTTAAAGCTTCCCATTTTACATCAATTAAAATCTATGCAAAATAAAAATAGATAAATAAAATACCAACGGAAATGCCAATGTGAAAGATATTTATATGCATACTGAACATAGTTATGAAAATGAAATGTAAAAACTTACTTTTCGTGTGGATTTATAAACATAAGGTATGGTAAGTTCCCAATAGCAAAATTCCAGAAGTTAATATACGACTATTAAACGTTTACAATCCTCTTCAACAAATCGTGTATTCTAGTACCCAAAGCGAACACACCTTAATCAGAATTAAAACAAACTTTAACCAAAAAAACAAACCGAAACCAAAACTTTTACGACACAGATACAGTTAAAAATCTTTTTTAATTTACAATATTTGATTTTCTTGAGCAAAATAAACATGAGGGAAATCTAATAAATCTATGCGGGTGATTTTTAAAAACATGGAGGAAATAGCAATTTTTAAATAATTCTCTTTGGAACATTTTTAATACGAAAGTTACAAACTTTTTGAAATGCCCCGAAAAGGGACCGAGTAACACTCAAATGTGGGAGTCATCCTTAAGTCTAATTACGTCACATAAATTAGGGTTTGCAGACCCGGGATCCTGGTATTTTTTCAAATCCCGAAATCCCAAGATTTAATTTTTGACTAAATTATATTTTGAAAATTTTTCTCTCCATAGTTTCTAAGAATTTAATTCTCAGAAAATTTCCTTGACAATAGTCAGAGTCGGGGAAAAAAGAAGTGAAATAACCAAAAAACAAATACTGGTCCAATGATAATTTTTTATATATTTTTTTTATTAACATTTATAAACCCCGTGCACCACCGAACGTATAACACGGTGGTAAGCAACACAGACAGAAGAAAGGATTACAACACAAACATCCATGCCTTCTCCGGGATTCGAACCCAGTCCCTGCGGCACCGCAGTCAGCTTCACTGACCACTATACCGGATGGGCGGCGTCCAATGATAATTAAGGCACGAAAAATCATATAAATATTCAGAAGGTCACCAACAAAAAATGATCTATTATTGCAATATATCCGAACAGAATTTGGCAAGGACATTGTCTTATGAAGATATTGCAAGACGAGGAGATTCTTAATGGTGGAATTTTCTATTTATTGAAAGTGCATACAAAAACCATTAATAGACATAAAAATTACATATAAATCTCACTAGATTTATTTCATGATGATATCCACAAATGTTTGATTCAAAGACTGCTGTTTCTATAGTAAAAAAAAACTGTTAAAGCCCTCTACCGTCAAGATAGCAATCTGTTTACAACAGATAGAGCCATAAGTTTTATGCTAAAGAAGCTTTAAGTTGCAAAAAATTTTATAAGTAAAAAAATATATGTAGCTCTCATTTCTCGCTTTGGGGAATGTATCACAGATATAAGTGGTACGTTCATTACTTACACAATGTGTTGAGTGCCTCACCGCTTGTAAGAAGCTGCGATCGCTTCACAAATATAGAGAGGTGAAATATGATCAGCGATTGGGCGTGCTCACGCTAAGACGCGGGAGTCGAGAGTGTAATGACCAGAGGAGATGGCCATGGGCTTTTGGAATAAAGAGATATAGATACCAGACAGTCCTCTATATTTTTTGAGTATGAGTTTTTTTAATTTAAACTCAGCTATCGATGTGCCAAAATATGGTCCTAGCTGCGCCGGAGAAATCGGCAAAATTTAATTGAGTGCATTCGTTATTATTACTATTATCAATAATAGTTTTTAGAGTGATTAGGATTCGTGGTCTCATGTGAAAGCAATCCTGGCAATGTGGTGAGAGAAAAATTGTCCCTTTGAGTTTTGTGTTCTTTATTCCTTTTGAGTTTTGTGTAATTAACTCATTTTGAGTTTTGTGTTATTAATTCATTTTGAGCAATTATTTCGATTTGAGTTTTGTGTAATTAATTCATTTTGAGTTGTGAGTAAAAAAATTCATTTTGAGTAATTATTTCGTTTTGAGTTTTGGGTGTAATAAATTTTGATTTTTGAGTAATTTAGTTTTTTGAACAGTTAATTCTTTGAATATTGTGTGAACAGTTAATTCTTTGAATAGTGTGTGAACAGTTAATTCTTTGAATATTGTGGGAACGTTAAGTTCTTTGAGTATTGTGAATATTTAGTTCTTTGAGTATTGTGTGAATATTTAGTTCTTTGAGTATTGTGTGAATATTTAGTTTTTTGAGTATTGTGTGAATATTTAGTTTTTTTGAGTATTGTGTGAATATTTAGTTTTTTGAGTATTGTGTGAATATTTAGTTTTTTGAGTATTGTGTGAATATTTAGTTCTTTGAGTATTGTGTGAATAGTTAGTTCTTTGAGTATTGTGTGAACAGTTAGTTCTTTGAGTATTGTGTGAATAGTTAATTCTTTGAGTATGTGATAGTTTATTCATGAGCATTGTGTGAATAGTTAATTCTTTGAGAATTGTGGGAATATTTAGCTATATGAGTACTGAGTAAACATTTTGAGTGTAGAATAATTAATCCCTCAAGTTGAAGTTATTTTCGTATCGGTGTTTAAAGTTGCTTGATTTTTAATATTATTTTCTTGAGTAAATGTACAGAATTGTCAGTTCAAAATGTCAATCGTAGTAAAATTAAAGAAGGAAGAGCTAAAGCTTGTTGCTGAGGAAATAGGTTTGACTGTACCAAGGGATGCAAAGAGGGTTGATTTAAAATGGTTAATTGAGGAGAGTGATGTGTTTAAAGAAGATTACGAATTCGTGAAAACTGTGATAGAGCAAGTGTTAGAAGAAGTTAAGACCCAAGAATCCCAGCAGAAAGGTGGAATAGAACTAGAACGCCTTAAATTAGAGAGAGTTAAAGCGGAATTAGAATTAGCATAATTAAGAACTAGTGCAAATAATAGCAAGACCTCTCTTATATATATATATATATATAACGGAGGTGAAACTGAGGCGTCTATTGATGTTTTAATAATAAAGTGTTAGAACATTAACAATTAAAGTGCCGAGTAAATCGGAAGGGTAGGGTTCTTTTTTTACGCCTTTAGAGAGAGCTTATTGTAGCAAAAATGTACCGGAAAAGTTTAAGGCAGAGATTCTGTTAAATTTATTAGGAGACAGAGTTTCGAATATTTTAACTTATATAACCGAGAAAGAGTTGAATAATTATGAGGAAATTAAATCAATTGTTTTGTGAGAATTCGAACCAACAGCACAAGGAGTGTTAGAGAATTTTAGAAATGCCTTTAGAGAAAACGAAACGCATGTACAATTCGCTTCGCGTTTAACAACAAATTTCGATTAATATTTAAAATTGAGAGGAGTAACAGATTTTGACACTCTTACAGAACTCATTGTATCTGATAAAATGTTTCAAACATTAGATAGGAAACAACAGCTCATATTAATATTAGACCATCCGGAGATTGTGGTTTAGACCGCTACAATTGGGTAAAGAGTGTGATTTATATTTTACTTCGAGTGGTAAGCCCGAGAAAAGATCAAAAATATAACAAACTTAAAACCTTTAAAACCACTCCCAAAGTATTTTTTAATGAAGAGAAAAATAAAAATTGGGATTTGTGTTTAAGAAATGAAAATTACTCATTATATGCTTGCCCTCAGTTTAAAAGACTTTCGCTTCACCAGCGCGTTAACGTAGTGAAAAAGAAAAACGCGTGTTTTAAATGCTTAGCCCCCAACTACAGTGTTAAAAAAAGTTCGTTTCGAAATTGTTTTTGCGGCAAAGCGCATAACAAACTAATACATTTCCCGAGGGAACTAAAGAGTGTTTCGTCAAATGGGGTGAAGAGAAGCTTACCAGACGCCCCGAAGTTGTAAGTAAGTCGCAGACAAGGGGGGACGGAGTGTGCAGCTGGTCCGTTCCTCCTCAGGATGAGTGTCAAAATTTCGTTTCGACTAACATAGTTGAAAAACAAAAAGAACGTTATCTTATCCACTGTACTATGTTTCATAAAGGATAAGTATTCGCAGTGGCAGAGAGTGAGATGTTTACTTGATGTAGGCTCCCAAATAAATCTGATGAGTAATGAGTGCTTACAGCAATTGCAACTAAAAAGGGAAAAAGTAAATCAATCAATTTCCTGCATAAATAACACATCATTGACAGTTCATCGTAGAGTAAAGGCAGTCATTCCAAATAAAAATAAAAGTTTTCAGAAAAATATTTCCATGTTAGTCGTACAAAAAATAACTGATCTTATACCAAATAAATTTATTGATGCGACAGTTAGACTTGCAGATCCAAATTTTAAAATTCCGGGAAAAATAGACATTTTGTAAAGTCCTGAGTATTTTTATCATATAATAAAACCAGGTAAAATAAATGTAAAACATTCGAACCTGATTTTACAGGATTCAGTCTTTGGTTACATAGTTGGAGGTAGTGTAAAAGATGAGTTAAATTCATATTCTTGTAGTTTAATATGTGGGTCCAAAGAGTTAAATTCGAGAAAATTCAGGGAAATCGAGGAGATAGATAATGAATTACCTAAAGATTTAGAGAATTCTATTTGTGTGGAGCATTATATCCGGGCGCATAAGAGGGATGAGTCCGGGAAATATATTGTTTCCATGCCCTTTTAAGAGCATTGGTTGTGTGTAGGGAACTCGAGGGACATTGCTCTAAAGAGACTCGAATCACTATGGACTCGCTTGTCTAGAGACCAGGATTATAAAAAATTGTATCGTGATTTTTTGAAGGAATATGAAGAGTTAGGCCACATAACTGAGATAAAAGTCAAGCTTGTGGCGAGTAAATTTCTTGTGTCACCAGTTAAGCAGGTAACCATACCTCGCTTAGAATAATGTAGTGCTGTGCTACTCGCCAAATTGATGCCTAAAGTGCAACGGGCATTAAAAATGGATATTACCTCAGTCTATTTTTAGACCGATTCCACAATAGTGCTATCGTGGATGAAAAAGAGTCCCGAAATTTAAAGAGGTTTGTAGCAAACCAAGTGGTAATTTTCCAAGAATTAACAGAGTTGAATAAGAGGCATCATGTTCCTTCGGAACAAAATCCTGCTGACATCATATCTAGAGGACTTGATCCAAAGAAAATTCAACAAAGTGATTTGTGGTGGTTTGGGCCAGCCTTTCTAGAAGTGCCTGCAGTGAAATTTCCTAAATACGTCAATGAGATCCATAATTGTGAACCTTACCAACGAGAGCTGAAGGATAATCAAGTGGAGTCAATGTGTTTCTTAGTGCAAAATAACGAGATTCTTCTCCCATCATTGATGAGTGTTCTTCGTTTTTGAAGCTGCAAGGAATCCTTGCATGGTGTTTGCGTTTCAAGGAGAATGCAAGAAATCTATTACAGATAACCACTGGGAGTTTAACTGTAACTGAATTGTCTACAGCTTTATTTTGCTTAGTAAGAAATGTACAATCTGTATATTTTACATAGGAAATTCGGTGTATTGAAAGGGGACAACAATTACCAGATTCCAGCAACTTATTAACTTTGTCTACATTTTTAGACGAGAGGAAAATACTCTGTGTGGGTGGAAGATTGAGACATTCCAATCTACCTGCCGAACAAAAACATCCTATGCTAATCCCTAACACCCCCCCCCTATTTGTGACTTAATTATTAAACGTTATCATGTTTCTTATTTGCATATAGGTACTGAGGCTACTTTGGCAAACAAAAGAACCAAATTTTGGATTGTGAATGTGTGTGTGTGTGTGTGGCAGATCCAAAGTCAAACATGTAATTAAGGAATGCATTAAATATCTTAAGGTAAGTGCAAAAGGTAAAAACCAAATGATGGCAGATTTACCTAGTGCCAGAAAATTTAATAAAGTAGGACTGGATTTTTGTGGTCCTTTCCTTATGAAATTAATTCCAGTTAGAGCAAAAAAAGTGTATAAATGTAATATTTGTATGTTTTGTTAGAGCCATTCATTTAGAAATTGTAAGTAACTTAAGTACTGAAGCGTTTATTGGTTCATTAAAAGGACTTATCTCTCGTAGAGGTAGACCTAGTGATATTTTTAGTGATAATGGAACTAACTTTGTAAGAGACAACAATGAGCTTCGTAAAATTTTAAAAGAGCTATTTAAAAAGGAAGGTTCAGAAAAATTTGAGGATTTTCTTGCTTCTGAGAGTATTAAATGACATTTTAATCCTCCTGCCACACCTCATTTTGCAGGCTTGTGGGAAGTTGGAGTTAAATCATTAAAGAATCACCTTAAAAGGGTTGTGGGAAATAATAATCTTACTCATGAGAATTTTTTACACTTGTGACACAAGTGGAGGTTGTTTTGAATTCACGACCTCTGTGCCCTCTCTCCGATGATCCCAATGATGATATAGCTCTAACTCCAGATCATTTTTAATTGGCCGGATCCAGATTTTAAAGAAGTTCCCATGAATAGGCTCCGTAGATGGGAATTAGTCCAAAGAATGACTCAAACATTTTGGAGTCGATAGACTTCATATTATTTAAATCGTCTTCAATCGAGACCTAAAGGGTATAAAGCAACCAAAAATGTAAGGAAAATGAAGTAGTTTTGGTTAAAGGTGAAGATAATTCAAAATTACTGAATTGGAATCTTGCCAAAATAATAGAGGTTCATCCAGGCACAGAGTAACTAGAGTAGTAACATTAAAAACAGGTAAAGGTGTATATAAACGACCTGTTAATAAAATTGTTAAATTGCCTTTTAATTGTTTTTGAATTACTTGATCTTGATTTGTATTGTGTGTGTAACAATGAATTTTTTGTATTTCCATAGTGTACAGTGGTTCTTTTTTTATTGTAAAATCTATCATGTATTTGTAATTTCTTGTTTGTACGTTGCAAATTTTTAAAAAATTTGTCAAGGCGGGCAGTATGTTGAGTGCCTCGCCGCTTGTAAGAAGCTGCGATCGCTTAACAAATGTAGAGAGGTGAAATATGATCAGCGATTGGGCGTGCTCACGCTAAGACACGGGGAGTCGAGAGTGCAATGACCAGAGGAGATGGCCATGGGCTTTTGTAATAAGGAGATATAGATACGAGAATGTCCACTATATTTTTTGAGTATGAGTTTTTTAATTTAAACTCAGCTATCGATGGGCCAAAACACAGTGATATAAAGAACGTCTCAGGAATAGAGTTTGTTACTGCTCCTTCAATTAAATGCCGTAAATTAATAGCAGACCTGCATGAATGACTTGACGCTTCCAATCCCACAGAATTACTAACACCTCATGCTACTGGATCTTCTATTTCAAATGAAGTAATACTTGAAATTGATTCACATTCTGATTCAATAACGGAATCAGTTTGTGCAGAAAAAATATTTAGAGTAGCAGAACTAGATAAAGTTATCAAAGGAGTATACACCAATGCAGCCTATTAGATTTGAGACACTGTCATCAAAAATTAAAAAAAAAATATCTCTCTTTTTGAAAATGGAGGAGACGCGCGTGGTGACTACCAGGAAAGAACATATATTGAATGACGACAAAGCCAACTAGTGTAGAGTCTGAACGAGCATTTTCTTCCGCAATACAATTTGTAACAAAAATAAGAAGCACGAATGACGAAGAAACGCTGGAGCCACTGTGTTTTTTTAAAAACTCATTTACAAAAACTCAAGAAATGAAGAAATTTTTTTTAAAATTTCATTATGTACTATTTTTATTTGTTTTTTATGATGAATTTACTTTCGTTTTGATTTGTTTCTATAAATAATAATATTAAACCAAGTTTTTAATTATGCTTTTAGATTTATTATGTTTTTTAACTTTACTAATATGTAAGTATTTTTCATAAATAGTCCAATCCTAATCCCGGGATTTGGATAATGTAATCCCGGGATTGGAAATATAACTCGGGATTTTGCAAACCCTGCATACAATGACGTAATTAAGAGATGAGCATTGAGCAGTTTTTATTCTCTTCCGCTACAAAGAAGAATAAATACAATTATACTTTATACAGAGATTCCATTAAAAAACTAAGTTCTTAACATCAATTTTGTGTTTATTTTTCATTATACATATTGCAAGTATTGTGATAATTTTTTAATGTTTGAAATTTTTGCATGTTTTAGGTTTTGTTCACGCTCAAAAATATAGTTCCCTTAAAATAATATATAACATATCAAGATTAACTTTTAAAACGGTTTGTAATTTCTTTAAATTTAGGAAATCTTCACATTTGAACGTATAAAGGAAAGCTGTAGAATTTATGTCCTTCGAAGACTCGTATTAAATAAACTAAATTTTTCAGGTATATTTCTCTATTCTTTTCTTTATTTATTATTACAAAACAATTTGTATTTATTATTACACAACAATAGCTATTTACTTAAATTAGATAATGAGTTTTGAAAATTAAATTAATATTTCATCTATTCTGATATACAAAATAAAATGATCAGTAATGAAAAAAAAAACTTGTTTTAGGTGACAGTTTAACTCCAGCGAAGAAATTACAAATTTTTCTTCTCTTAATCCTTGCATGATCTCGTAGATAATCTCCTTTCTATTATTCTAAATTCTTGTAAAATGTCAATTCCAATTAAAAGCAAGGGATGCACAGAATTCCTTGGTGGACAACGGAAATTGGGTGCATGAGAAAGCACGTTAATGCAGCAAGACGAAGATTCCAGAGATGTAAAAACATCGCTTTTTAAGAGAAATTTATAAAATGAAATACAAAGAATTAAGAACTAATTATAATTTAAAACTTTTAGATGCCAAATTAAGCTCATGGAAGGAATTTTTGGATGATATTAATGTAAATAATGTGTGGAAAAAGATTTATACCTATGGCGTCAAGCAGCAGTTTCAGAAGAGAGTTGAACTCAGTGGAATTGCTCTTCCATGTGGAACTGTGACTAAAAAAAAAATTCTTTTGAAGAGACAATTAATGAGATTATCTTCCATTCTCTTTTCCTGATGATTGTGAGAATGATGATGATGATTGTCACAAGGAAATACGAAATGACGCTCTTATCAATAGCAACATAACGAATGACTCACATTTTACCATCCATGAAATTCATGCCGTTATTAATAAATTGAAGTTAAAAAGTCACCTGGCCCTGACTCCATTCCTAATGAAGTTGTCAAGAAATTGCATGTAATGCACCCTGAACTTTTCCTAAAAGTTTTTAATTCATGTCTTCGTCTCAAGACTTTTCCTCTCTGTTGGAAAAAAGCTAGGGTTATCCTGATTCCCAAAGTGAACGACGTCCGTATCCCTAATTTAGACAACCTTAGGTGTATCAGTTTACTGTCAACTTTGGGTAAATGTTTTGAAAGACTCATTATCAACAGAGTGGCCTGGCGTTTACACAAAGATAATTTTTTCAATAAAAACCAATTTGGTTTTATGCCACAAAAGTGTACCGAGGACGCCTTGATGAAACTTAATGAAATTGTTTTAAAAGGAAAAAAGAGAAATTTTCATACAATCCTAGTTTTCTTGGATATTAAAGGAGCTGTTGATAATGCTTGGTGGCCTGGTATTCTGAGCCTTTTAAAAATATCTAACATTCCTAACAACTTATTTGCCGTAATTTCCAGCTTCTTGAAGGATAGATCTGTGACTTTATCTTTAGGTCATTCCTCAAAAGAGAGATTTTTGAACAAGGGATGTTCTCAGGGATCAGTTTCTGGACCTTTTCTCTGGAACATCATTATAAATGATTTTTTTGGAAAAAGTCTTGGCTTTCTATTGTGAAACGATTGCTTTTGCCGACGACTTACTTCTTTGTTTTCAGGGAAAGTCTTTTCATGATATAAGCAGACAAGCGCAGCTTGCCCTTGATTTTGTATCAACCTGGGCAAAGAATTATAAATTAGAGTTTAATGCTGTCAAATCAAAAGTTATGATCCTGGAGAAGAGAGAAAGCAACACCCTTACTAGCAACCTCACCCTTAATGGGATTCCCCTCGATTGTGTGAAGGAACTAAACTATCTTGGTTGTGTCCTTGATAGTAAATTCTGTTGGAAGCAACATATTCTGCATCTTTCAAATAAATGTGAAAAAATTCTGCTAGGGCTTAACAAAGTTGCCAGAAATAGCTTTGGGATCAATTCCAATATCTCATCCCTCATTTATAAACAAGGCATTATTCCATTTATCTGTTATGGTTCACGAATCTGGGGATCTGCCTTGAAGAAGAAAATAAATTGTCTGCTCATGCAAAAAATTCAACGAAGAATAATTCTCCGAGTTATTTCTGGGTATCGAACGATATCCTATGATGCTGTGTTTGCTATCTCGGGCTTTCCACCTATTGACATCTTTATAATCAGAAATAATGAATTCAAGAATGCAATGAAGAACTGTACCAATAAGAGTCTAGATGGTACCCTGCGATTTTCTGATCTCCCTCATCCTTCTGAACGATTTCCCCTTAATTTTGTTAATTACCGTAAAAATATTGAAGACAACTTTCCTGTTGTCTGCTTTACAGATGGTAGCAAAATTAACAATAAGGTTGGCCTTGCATTCGTTATTTTCCATGATTTTATTGAAATTGAAACTCGCCAATTTAGAATAAGAGATGAATGTAGTGTGTTTCAGGCTGAATTACTTTGCATAGCTCAAGCAGTCTCATGGATCTGTAAAAACGAAAACCTTTCATCGGATTTTTTAATTTGCAGCGATTCTCTTTCATCTTTATATGCTTTAAATAACATTGATTCTGAAAATCAACTGATTGTTAAAACTCAAATTGATCTCAATTTTCTTTGAAGCAGAGGTGCAAAAGTTTCATTTTCTTTTGTTCGAGGTCATTCGGGAATCTATGGCAATGAACGTGCTGACTGGCTTGCAAAAGAAGCTACAAAATTAAGTATTTTGATTCCTATGAGCATTCCGAAATAATCATATTATAAAAATATTTTTAAGGAAAAAATTATTTCTGAGTGGAATAAATTATATCAAATATCAAATAATGAGCTCTTCACCAAGGAATTTATTCCTTCTATTCAGAGACGTTTAAAGGCTAAACACTTTCACACACACACACACAACCTAATTTTATACTTACCCAGTTTCTAACTGGGCATGGAAACTTTAAAGCATATTTGAAAAGCTTTAATTTGTCGCCTACTGACCAGTGTTCATGCTCCAGTGACACGGTCCAGGATGTCAAGCATCTAATATTTGCTTGTGCTAAATTCTCTTCCGAAAGACGTACTCTCATGAATTGCATACAAAAGAACAATATAGCGTGGCCTCCTCCTTTCTCTGCCTTTGTTCAGAGCAAGTCTTCTTTTACATCGTTTTGTGCATATATTAATAGCATTTTTTCTCGTATTGTTTAGATTGTAAATTTAAAAAAAATTTTACTAATTTTTTTGTGTGTGTTTGCTAACATTTACTGTGTATGTATGTATCTCTCTCTGGTTTTTTTTAAAGTGCGTATATATATATATGTCTGTGTGTATATTCTTAAGTATTTGTGTGTATAGCATGCTTTTACGCATTCGTATTTTGAAAATTTTATTCTGATCACACATGTGGTTCCAAAACTTCACCATTGTATAATTTTAATTACTGAATGTCTCAGTTTTTGCATGTGAGCAATGTTGTATTTTATACTGTGTTTAATGTATTTGCATCAATTTTTGTTTCTTTTACCTTTTGATTTCCCATTTGTGCTTGTATCCCTGTACTTAAGACTTCCTACCACTATTGATTGAGTATCGACTTACGTTTGTAAGCCTTGTCTTATACTTGTTGACACACAAGAATCTCAACAAAAAAAAAATTTAACTTTGAAACTTTTTCGAAGAGATATTTATTTTCTTCTTTACTTCCTTATGTTTCCTTCCTTTCTTAGATTGTTCGTATGCATATATTGCCAACTTATGTGACAGCAGTTTTCGATTTTTCAATGATATTTCTTTTTTAAAAGAAGAATATTCTTTTTTATCATTAGATCTCAATTTATCTTAGACAATTTTTTTTTTAAATTTCAATAACTGTCAAACTTGATGAGGCTATATTAAATCCCATAATTTACTTTTGCTATCTTATAATTTACTGTTTTCTTGAATAATTTTATTTACAATTTTAGACTTGTCTCAAATTTATAATATTTAAATCAATATCTAACAAGAAATGTTTCCTTTACATGCTGTTTTAAGTACTCGATTACAACATAAGTATCTCATTCTTATACCTTCCACATTACAGAAATTCACAAATAGAAGATATCATTCAATTTCAGCAAACTAAAATGCTCCTGTATGCATTCCATTTATTTTACCTATTTATGCAAATAAGAATGCAGTTTTTTTTAAATGACCCTTGTCTAACACTTAAATGGACTTTAGAGTCTTTAACACATATTGTTCATTACACAATCCCGATACAGTTTTTCTTGTGGACTAGCGTTTATTAATTACTCATAACTTCTTTTACATTTACATGGGAATTGCAGGGCATGCGCAGTTCAGGGAGCGCAATTGGGATTGCGCAGACACAGTTTATACATACATAATTACCAGACACAATAACACACTCTACTCTTTTAATTACACAGATAGCGCTTCGTATGCCGTGAACTACAGACCTATTAAATTTCAATTATTTCTCCAATTGAATTTACGAGATTTTTTCTAAAACCTTTGGAAGCTCTTTTTTTTTCTTTCAAAAAATACCACATAGAATACGAATTTGTGTGCTCTAAGCTTTCTCACTTTTTAATATTTGGATCAAAGCTATTGGCCTCGTGCAAAAAAATATTTCAATATAATAAAAATTATTTCTTTCAGCTTTTCAGTCAAAATATATATATATAATTTTGTAGGTACATGTTTATACACATGAAAAATGACTTCGGTTCAAAATTCGTGTTAGGTGTATAAGCGTGGCTCTAATAGCGTCTCTAGGAACAGACAAATCAAGTTTACTCTAAATATGAGCTGAAAAGCTAGTGAGTTATTTATCGCTGATATTTGACGTAGTTTCTCTTCTTCTAATGGGCTACATATTGTTATCTAAGCCTTTCCAGGCATGACAAGCCCCCTAACGTGAGAACCATTTCATAGTGACACCTTCTAGTGGTAGTCCTTACTACCAAATTTGGGTGTTTGAATTAATTTTTTATTCAAGGTCTCGTCAAATGTAAAATGTTGCCTTGATTTAATTTTGCCGAGAATTGCCAGAGAAATTTGACACAGTGAATTGATGCTAGTCAAAAATGCCTTTAAGAAAAGAAAGAAACCATTTTTAAATCTCACTGAGTTTGAATGAGGTCGTGTTATACAATTAAAAGAAGGTCGATTTTATTCATGCGATGTTGCAGTAGGATTTGGCTGGAATGTATCCACTGCGCATGACTGTTCACAGCAGTGGTCAAGAAAAGATAATGCCTCAAGAAGATAGGCGTCATACTGCCTCCACAGCAGAAATTCGAGCAGCAGTTGGCAGCGCAGTGACACGACGAACTGTTACAAATCTAATGCTTCAAGGACAGCTCAGAGCCAGACTTCCTGTAGCATGCATTCCACTATCTCCAAATCGCTGCTGTTTGTGTGACGTCTGTAGTATCAAGTAAAGCAGGGGTCCCCTACCCCCGGGTAGGGCTAACTCTAGCAGTTTTGCCAATCCGGATGTTGGTGCCAGTTAGTGAGATTTCGTTGTATAGATTTTGCTCCGAGCCAACTGTTGTAACCTTTGTTTCAGTTTGTAGCGATCCCATATGGTTGGGATCCGTTTCGCTCATTAAAATTTTGTTAGATTTACAGTCCATTTATTATTCTATCGGCAATATTGGTCCGCTCGCGGAATTGTCGAACCTTAGAAAAATTAGTACTTGTAAAGTCTTTAGAATAGTTATAGAGCAGTATGTATAAAGAAATATTAGTTGTGTTGAACCGCAAACGTGGATCTATTAAAGCTCAGCTGACACGTATAAAGGACTTCATTAACAATCCGGTCGAAAAGGATAAAATAAAGTTGGAATCGAAAATGGATACCTTGAAAAGCCTAAGAATCAAATTAAGTGATATTCGGAATGAATATTATGAAGTAGTGGCAAATGATAGTGACCTGGAACCACTTGAATTAGAAATCCTGGATTTGGAAGATGTGATTGCGAAGATATGCAGGTAAGAATTAAAAATATTATTTCAAAAATTGATTTGAAGATTAATGATGTTACATCTTGTAGAAATAGCTTTAATAATATTAAATTGCCAGATATTCAATTGCCAAGATTTAATGGTTCTTACGATGATTGGTTTAATTTTAAACAACAATTTATTTCTTTAATTGATTCGAACAATAGTTTAACAGATTCTCAAAAATTATATTACTTAAAATCTACACTTACTGGAATAGCTAAGGATGTTATTACAATTGATGATTCATATACTTCATTATTTGAATGTTTGAAAAAAAGGTTTGAGAACAAAAAATTGATCATAAATAGTCATTTCAGTGAAATATTATCATTGGAAAAATTTACTCACGAATCAGCTAAAAATTTAAGAACTTTAATAGATTGTTATCTAAAACATTTAAGAGGTTTAAAAATGGTAGGATTAGAACTAAACGAATTCTCCGAAATACTATTGATAAATTTAATTTTAAGAAAATTAGATAAGGAAACAAGGAAAAATTATGAGCTCAACTTAGCCTCCACCGAACTGTCTAAATGGGACGATTTTATGGATTTTTTGTTAAAGCGCTGTTTAATACTAGAAAACATCCAAACACACATAATGCAATAGCTGTTCCATCGGAACGAAGTTATAAAACGAAATATTTTCTAGCTAAATTGGATCCAGTAAACTGTGTAATTTGTAAACAACAGCCTCACCCAGTATTTAGATGTAAAAAATTTAATGATTTAAGTGTTTATGAAAGGTTTAATTCGGTGAAAAAGAACAATCTTTGTATAAATTGTTTTAGTTTTTCTCATAGAGTAGCTCTATGCAAAAGTTCGCGGAATTGTCACAATTGCTCTAAGCGGCACAATTCACTTTTGTGTGGAAATTTTGAGAGAAAGTTCGATAGCCAAAGGAGTCAAATTAGCGAAACTTTGCCAACTCTGGAACCTAAAAGCACCACAACACTAAATGTAAACAGCGAATGTTTCAAGCCCAAGCAAACTATCCCTATGTTGAATCATTTGAGAACGAAGGGGAGGAATTCGTAGGACATGCTAAAGGTCATTCAACTGTGATGCTGTCCACCGCAATAGTTTATTTTCAAAACAACCGCGGGGAACTGTTTCTCCTCCGAACGCTTTTAGATTGTGGGGTCAGAGTATCTTGATATCAAAGGATGCCGTCTTAGCTTTGGGATTACAAGGTGAACGAGCAAATACCTCTATTTGCGATATTAACGGGACTTCGCAAATGATAAAAAAGAAAGTGTCTGCCGTGGTTTCGAATAAAAATTGACAGTTTCAGAAATTAATGGAATTTCTTGTTGTTCCGAAAATTACGGGTTTGACTCCAACAAATAAATTAGATATTAGTGGGGATAAAAATTCCTGAATATATAAAGTTATCGGACGAGAATTTCTATTACCTGGAAGAATCGATTTACTTTTATCAAATCAGATTTGCTTTGAAATTCTAAATCATGGGAAAATAAAACTAGCAGATGGTAAGTTGATATTACAAGATACAGTATTCGGTTACGTAGCTAGTGGCGTCATGTCACATAATTACCCTAACAAGAGCTATTGTGGACTAGTTACTGATGTAAATGAGCTCAATAATAGTATCAAACGCTTTTGGGAAATTGAAAATTGTCCTGATTTTGAAATTCCTACAATGAGTAGAGAAGAAAATTATGTGAAGAATACTTTACGAGTACTTATATTAGGATGAAACTGGTCGTTTTATTGTGAAAATGCCTTTGTCAAAGGATCCGAGTTGCTTGGGAGGTTCGAAATTAACGCATTACATAGACTTAACTCCTTGTGGAGAAAATTAGTTGAAGATCCAAAAATATTGGAATTATATAGAAATTGTATACATGAATATTTAGAAATGGGACACATGGAACAAGAAGTAGTAGAAGATAATGATCCTGATGTTGTGTATTATCTCCCTCATCATGGTGTGTACCGCCACGAAAGCAAAACAACTCCCTTACGTGTAGTTTTTAATGCATCCTACCCTACTACTTCAGGGGAATCTCTAAATTCGTTACAATTGAATGGTGGTGTAATACAAAGGGACCTCTTTTCAATTTTATTAAACTTTAGAGCTCACAAATTTGCGGTAACAGCAGATATTAAAAAAATGTTTAGAATGATTTTGATTGACGAATCCCAGCGTGATTTATTACGCATTCTATGGAAGGATAAAATCGACAGTCCTGTGAAGATTTTCAGATTAACTACGGTTACTTACGGCACCAAGAGTGCACCATACCTTGCGACAAGATCTTTGAAACAGCTTGCCATAGATGACGGTGACAAATATCCATTAGCTGCAGATGTTATAATATCTGATGTCTATATGGATGATCTTCTTACTGGAGCAGATGATTTAGAATCTGGAAGAAAACTCCAAGAACATCTAGTGTCACTACTAGGGGTGCTGGAATGGAACTTCACAAGTGGTCAGCTATTACCAGACTCAATGTGTGAAGATAAAGACCTTTCTTATTCTTCTTCAACCGAGACCAAGACCCTAGGACTCTTGTGGAAACCACATCCAGACTCATTTGCTTTCAAGATTTCTCTCATGACTTCAAACTGTGCCAGTCTCATAGTCACAAAGAAATCAGTAATTTCTACAATCGCAAGGATATTCGATCCTCTTGGACTGATTGGACCTGTAATAACAAGGGACAAAATCTTCCTCCAGTCTTTGTGGCAGTTGAAACTTGATTGGAATGATCCGTTGCCTTCGAACTTATTTTCCTATTGGAAATCCTTCATAGATGCTTTGGAGTCTATAAACTATCTCAACATTCCACGCTATTGTCTACAAGATAAGTTAATCAGAACTGAGTTACATGGCTTCTCTGACTCGTCTGAAAAGGCTTACGGTGCTGCACTTTACCTACGATGCATTAATTCAGGTGGACAAATATCTGTTAGGCTCCTTTGCTCCAAATCAAAGGTAGCCCCACTGAAAAGTATTACTATACCACGATTGGAACTTTGTGGTGCAGTACTTTTATCAAAACTTCTTAAAAGAACCCTCCATGCCTTTAAAATCAATATTAGTCAAATTTATCTTTGGACTGATTCCAGCATTGTACTGGCTTGGATCAAAAAGCCACTTACTCAACTAAAAACCTTCGTAAGAAACCGGGTCAACATAATTCAGGAGCTCACAGAAAATGGTTTTTGGAAACATGTGAATTCCGAAAATAACCCAGCTGACATCCTTTCAAGAGGTATTAGTCCAGATAAAATTCAACATTGTGGACTTTGGTGGTTTGGTCCACCTTTCTTGCATCAGTATAAAGAACTGGAACCTTACGACACTACTGCCGTCGAAGGAGATGACCTTTTCCTACAAGAATTGAAGGAAACTTCGGACAGTCCTCTATGTGCCTTATTAAAGACCTTTGAGCCACTGGATATAATTAGTAATTGCTCATCATTTACTAAGTTGCAGAGAGTAATTGCCTGGTGTAAACGATTTATTGAAAATACAAGACATCCAAGGAGCCAAGCTATGGGACCTTTAAAGAGCGAAGAACTATCAGAATCCTTGAAGTGTATCATAAAAAATATTCAAAGAACTTCATTTTCTAATGAAATTCAATATTTAGAAAAGAATTCCTCTTCCAAACTCATGTAAATTGTTAAAATTGCATCCTTTTTTAGATGATAGTGGATTACTTCGAGTCGGAGGACGGTTAAGAAACTCCCCCATCCCAAGAATCAGAACATCCATGATAATTCACAACCATAATTTACTTATATTGTTATTAATCATTTTCATATTCTCTATTTTCATACAGGTGCTGAAGCTACCTTAGCAAATATTAGGAATAGTTTTGGATACCATCCGCAAGGAATGTAGTTAGAAAATTCTTAGAACATGCATCACCTGTAGAAAGGTTATGCTAAAGGTTCGCAGCAATTAAGGGCTGATTTGCCAGCTGCGAGAGTTACCGCTTGCAGAGTTTTCAGTCAGTAGGTATAGATTATTGTGACCCTTCCAGTTGAAAACTTTTTCTGGAAAATGCAAGCATATTAGAAAGTTTATTTGTGTTTTTATTTGTTTAACAGTTAAGGCTATCCATTTAGAAATAGTTAGCGACTTAAAACGGACGCCTTTCTTGCAGCTTTAAAACTGTATGTGCCAGAAGAGGGCGACCATTGAATCCATAGTGATAATGTCGGAACTTTGTAGTGCAAATAATGAATTAAGAAAATACTTAAAGCATTATTTAAGGGAAAAATGGAAAAATAATGGATTTTTGTCTAAAGAACAAATCAAATGAACTTCAACCCACCTTCCGCACCACATTTTGGTGTCTGTGGAGCGGGGTTAAATCTTTAAAATACATTAAAGAGAGAAATTGAAATTCAATTTTAAGTCATGAAGAATTTCTAACCCTTATAGTTCAAATTGAAGCTGTTCTTAATTCTCGACCAACTTTCCTCTGTCTAATGATCCGAATGATACCGAAATCTTAACTCCTGCACATTTTCTGATTGATCTTCGTTGGTTGCAATACCTGATCCTGATTACACTGAGATCCCCATGAATAGATTAAGCCGATGGCAGTTGGTACAAAGGATGAACCAACATTTTTGGCGTAAATGGTCTTCAGAATATTTAAATAGACTGCAACAGAGACCCAAATGGTGTAAGGGCAATGTAGGTTTCAAAGAAGGGATTTAGTGTTAGTTAAACCCTCAGAGAATTCAGATACTTTAAAATGGCATTTGGCACGCATTTTAAAATTGCACCCTGGTAAGGATAATTTAGTCAGAGTAGTGACTTTAAAGGATAACCAAGGAGTTTATAAAAGACCAGTCACTAAAATTGCCAATTTACCATATGTCAATTGATTTTGTCATCAGAATTGTATTTATAAATATTATTGCATCTTTATTGAATTGTGTAATTGTTATTGTCATGTATTTCTTATATATTATTGTAACTTTATTGTAATAGTTGTATAATGTAAACTTTGTTGAATGCCTTCGTCATTGCAAGACGGGGCAGGATGTTGGTGCAGTTAGCGAGAATTCCTTGTATAGATTTTGCTCCGAGCCAACTGTTGTAACCTTTGTATTCAGTTCGAAAAGTGTAGCGATTCCATATGGTTGGGATCCGTTTCGCTCATTAAAATTTTGTTAAATTTACAGTCCATTTATTATTATATCGGCAACACCGGACAAAAATGGAAAATGCCACCCCTCTTCCCAAAGTAAAAATTATTAAAAAAGATGTGGCTGTGTGTGTATTCATTTAGATATACACTTATAAAGTCAAAAAGAATAATTCTTGTGATCAAAAAGGCTGCCTAACAATATATATATATATATTGATTTCGCTTTATTTTTGTGTTTTAGTTTTTAATATATGTATACACCACATAACACACATATATATATATATGCGTGTGTGTGTGTGTGT
>BMAO01017833.1:0-45033 GCA_019973975.1 Trichonephila clavata
CTATTATGTATTGCTCGAATGAGTCAGTTGGTTTTTAATTAATGAAATGCACTGTTATTCAACCATCAAAGAGCAAAATAATGTAAAATAGAAAGTAGAATGCAGCAGGGTTTGAAGATCTTGAAAGTAACCAAAGGTACTTGAATGTTTGAGTGGAAAATTGAATATTAGTAATGTCTATTTGCAGATATTAAAAGTAAATATTTTCAACTGAGAAAGACCATATGGTACTACAGAAAATATATGGTCTTTCATCACACCACAGAGAACATTAAAAATTATTCTGAACAAATGCTATTTAGACAGGAAGCAATAATCTGGATGATCAAGAAACAATTTTTGAAGGGTGGTCTCGTAAGAGGATTATTCTTTGAAACAAGGTTTTGGTTATTGCAAATTTTTAAAATAATGGGCATTGCCGATGAAGCCCTGCAGCAAAATTGGCGCCCTTGTGTGGACCGTGTCATGATATTTCAAAACAACACAAAGATTGTAACATGCTGAGAAAGACCACCAAGATTCTATAGAAATATGCCAATCATATTGTAGGATGCTGTTGATGAATATCAGTTGGGATATAATCAGCCAATATAAATATCAGCTAAATATAAACCAGGTGACTGTAAAGTGAGGTGTTCTGAAATGACACACCACTGAGGAATCAAACCCACAGCAGTTCATAAATGAAAGCGAGACATCGGAGTGTATGTCTGTGTTGGAGACTCATATTGAGGAGAAAACAACCAAAACCATGAAAACTACAAAATAATTTACCACTACATCAGGCCCATTTTTAACTCCATGGTTCTCCTTTCTTCAAAATTATTATGATCCCCACTGTTTTAGAACCTCCCCTTTTTGCACTTGAGAGTTTCACACCACCCAGGAAAACTCGTGTCCCAGACTGAAAAAGCTGAGACCTTATGGACTTGTTACATTTTGCCGTAACCGATGATATATTTAATAAGAAAATATTTTAGCACCAAAAGATAAATCCTCATGCACCATTTCAATTTTTCAATTATTTATCGAAGATTTATTATCATAACTATACTATATTTTGATTTTAATGTTTTTCTTGTTTCATCAAAGAGTGCTATGATTATTTTCAGAAATGCTCTAGGTTATTGTGTTTGTTAATCTATTTATATAAAAATGAATGTGTCTGTCTATCCAGAGCAGGTCATGGGGTGGCAAAATTGTTCACGCACAAGGGCGCCTGGGGCAAGGCCAAAATTTATATACTTACAGTTTTTAATTAATGTTATTTACACACTAAAAGTTGTTATAAAAACTATAATTTGCATGTTTGATATTTTTGTGCTAAATAAACAAGATTCTTTTGTATTTTATATTTTAATTTAATTTTGTTTTCGATCTTGATTGTTTCTTATTTGTAAACAAAATTTCGATACTAACAATAAAACACGTCTGAGTTCAAGATATACGAATGTACGAATGTGTTTCAAAATCTAAGAATTTGTAACATGTAACAACAGGATTGGGAATGATTTGTATCGGCATAAATTTTTATTCATTATATGCTGAGATGATGTTGTGGCTCAATGTATTTGTTTTGTTTCTTTTTGTTTGCAATGATAATATATGTACATTTTTAAAATTATGTAAATCTCTTGGTTTTTCTTTTCCAAATCATATTTTGCTTTATGTATACTGTTATTAAATTGTTCTCAAAACTCGAAATAAAATCTTTATCGCAGCGTTTCTCAAACTGTGGGGCGTGCCCTCCAGGAGGGCGTGATAAGCCTACTTGGGGGCGCGAACGTATCGCGAATAATCGAAAACAAAAGATTTAAAATAATTATCAATTTGATAAAATAATTTACAATTTAAAATAATTACAAAGTAAAATACATTCTTGTATAATAAAAATAAAATACAAATTCCCACTGATATAATACTCAACACTTATAAATGTATCAGTACTGCACAAAGAATTTGATAATTAAGTTATCAATATTCAATGAAAAAGTTTTTTCTAGTGACTCCCCGGTCTTGTCATATACAAAATATTTATCGTGATAAATTGTGCGGTTTATAATTAAAGTCGTGTATTGTATTGTAGTGTAGTTAGGGACGTTTCAAGGCATGGCCAACTAGGCTCGGGTCCAGGACCTCGATCTCAGTGGGGGCCTCATTTCGCGTTTTCGACTCCGTCTTAGTAAGATCATGATCCGGATAATTTTAATGTCGTCAAATATTATTCCCATACATTCCCTTCGAAAGACAGTTAATTTCAAACTGCATGTCAATTGGCAAAAGTGATAAGACTGTATTATTATGTGATGACCGTTGTCCAGTGGTGTAACGCTACTCCCCTTCGCTACCAAGCCCACTTTTCTGCTTAGGCACATGCCTAGGACGAAAAAGATTTGGGGGCGCAAAAAATTGAAGGGTGAAAAAAGAACAAAATTAAAATTACAGAGAACGTGCAACCGCCCAGTTTTTATTAAAAAGTCAATTATTCTCTTTAATTTTTATATCTAAATTATCAAATCTTCGTTTCACTGTTGGCCAAATTATTATGTAAATCGCTTGGCTTTTCTTCCCTATATCATATTTTGTGCCATGTATACCTGTTATTAAATTGTTTTCAAATCTCGAAATAAAATCTTTATCGCAGCGTTTCTCGAACTGTGCCCCCCCCCCCAAGGAGGGCGTGATAACCCTACTTGGGGGGGGGGGCATATTACGAAATATCGAAAATAAAATATTTAAAATAATTATCAATTTAATAAAATAATTTGCTATTTAAAATAATAACAAAGTAAAATATATTCTTATATAATAAAAAATGAAATACACACATTCAAACTGATATAATACGCACTACTTATAAATGTATCAGTTCTGCGCAAAGTATTTGATAATTAATTTATCAATATTCAATTAAAAACAAGTTCAGTAATTACTAGTGACTCTCTTGGGCTTGTCATATACAAAATTTATTTACAAAACTTAATATTTATCTAATTAGTGCGTTTATAATTAAAGCCGTATTGCATCGTAGTTTTACCATCAAAGTACATTATAATTGCATTCAGTACATTGTTATTGTAAGAAGTGGGGCGCGATGAAAATTATGACTGAAAACTGGGTCGCGAATATTGAAAGTTTGAGAAGCACTGCTTTATCGTGATCTACAACACTTTTTGGTATCATGAATTTCTTTAGATTCTAAGCAGGATAACTATACACAAGGGCAGCCGAATTTACGATTTCTTCCAAATTTAAGAGATATATATAAAAGGTTGCAACACATAACTGTAATCGTCGCAATTGAGTTGAAAGTAATTTCGAATTTGTAGGGATTTCACCTAAATTTTTTTCGTTGTTTGTTCAGTGTTGCGAACTTTACTTATTGAAAAGTTCTTGTTATTTTCTTATAGACTGTTATTTGAAAATAAACTTCAAGTTCCATGAAAACTCTTACCATACTTATTATTACATCTTAAAAAACCTACACAAGAAGCAATTCCTTCCTAGTTACATTCTATTTTTAATAACAATATGATTCCCCTAATAAGCTAGTTTCCTGTTTCAATATTTCGCAATTTTCTCGTATGATGTAATTTTATTGATGTAATTTTGTCCTCCCTCCTGTGCTCTTTTGCAGATATGTTTTTTTTTAAATAATTATAATTAATATTGTATTAAATTTTCTTGTTATGCATTTTTTTGTATCATTTCCTGTCTATCTCGGTTGGCCATTTTTTAGCTCTAAGCCCTCTGTTGGATGCGAGTTCGATCCTTCCGAATAAATTAATATCTAGGGATTTTTTCAAGGACGTTTTATAGCGTAGCATTTCGTTTATGCTTCCTTTTAATGTCAGTAAATACTCGATCACATACAAATCGTATTAGATAAATTATAAAACTAAAATTATAGATTAAAAAAAAAAAAAAGAAACCAAGTGGGGTACGTTTAAGAGCAAACAACGCCAAGAAAGAGAAGACAGTAAGTAATAAATTGTAGCTTTGTATATATTTAAAATATTCCCATATTTTTACTTTTTTACTAGATAAAATTCAACCAAGATAGAGCCCTCATTTTTTTTTTTTTTTTTACACCAGGGCTTTTAAATACCTAGCTACGCCACTGCCTTCAGGAAAACGCTTTTTTTTTCAAAGAGAGAGAGTTGACGCAATTTTAAATCAGTAATTTTTTCAATTTTACTTCATTCCTTTATAACCGCAAACGGTAATTATGAATTTACTTTTGATTTGTTTTGTATTTTCCCTTGAGTAAAAAATGTACAAACATTTTTATCATTAACATTTTTATCACATCAAAGCAAGCATTTATTATTTGCTTTCCTTTACAAAGGAGGCAGTAAAAGTAATGTCCAGCTTAATGAAATCTAAATTTTAAAAAAATTTATTTTGTAAATTTTCCGTGTTACATCAGTTAATTTTAAGATTTTCGTCTACATTTATACACATATTTCAATGAACTTTTATAGTACTTTTATGTTGATTAATATGCATCAATATTTGTTTTCTTTGCTTGAATACATCTTCCAAAAACACACTTTTCTATGCAAGAACAGTCTTATAATGTTTAATTATTAGTGTAAACATGAAATTCCAAATAGTAGTACTTAAGGTAGTACTGGTATTGAAGTTTTTTTCACGTTCAAAGTTTAATTCCTAGCATTGATATTTTGACTTTGATCGCACTTGCATTGAGCTACAGAAATAAATATAAATAATATCTATAATATTTCTTCATTTTTGAAGGAATGGAAAATGTTAATGCCTGTGTTGTGTAAAACTTGATTTAAATAATATAAAAAATATTAATTGGTGCATGAGACAGTCTTAACGCGACTATTGCTGAGATGGGGGACCTTTTTCCTGGAAGCTCATATCAAGTAGGTGTCTGATACTTTCGATATCTTGTTTCACTAACAACTGGTTCTTTCTTGAAAGTATACTGATCCCCAGTCTAGAATTCACTTTACTTTATGAATTCTCTGAATTTTTCTTTATGAAATTTTTTGCCTTAATTTTGTAGAATTATTCTTTGTTGAAAATTTCATTTACCTTGTTGTACAACGTTTGTGATGTGATTTAGACCCTTGGGGGTCTGTATAGACCACTCTGGGAATCACTGCTTAAAAAGTGTCCTTATATTACTTGAGAGATTTTGCTAAAATTATCTTTAGATTCTTTTTACCTATTTACGCAATATTTATTTTCTATAAAATAATAAATTTTATATAAATATGTGTATTCTATAGCATATTTATTTTAAAAACAAAATTTAGTTAATTCTTTTTAACAATTAGAGATATTTTTATTTATTGTAAAACTGCTTATTCTGCTATTTGATCTGGTGAACGTGTTAAGATTTGTCAATAATAACGTTCATGGAATTGGAAAATGGCCCGTAGTCATCACATTCTCTATGAAATGAAGCATTCGTCAATTTAAAGGTGTCATTTTTCTGTAAAATGTGAAAAAAGAATACTCGAATACTTAATTTTTTTTCTACGAGAATATTTATACCAAGAAATGCAAGAACGAATTATGTATCATTAATACTAATTTAAAAGTAAAAATGTAAGGTTTCTCTCTACATATATTGTGTTTACAATTTGGAGGAAGATTCTGCATTTTGCCTACATTATCTTCTGAAGCAGGAAATTCTAATGAATTTAAAACACTTAATTTAAGTATTGGTTTAATTAACTAAATTTCTTTTATCGAAAAACATTATATTTATTATTTGATTTATAATTGTTATATTAAAAAAAATACAAATTTCTAACCATTTGTTAAGTGGAATAATTATATAAAATAAAATTATTGGTAAGTTTAATGAAATTTAAAGATTTTTAATACAATTTGGTATGTTCAAATCAATCAATTTATTTTCCATTCAAAGAAATCTTTTTTTAATAAAGTTTAGTTTTTTTTTTAATGCTTAAAATCAGTCTTTCTATTTTCTACTTTCTTTTATATATTAAAAGACTGCAGTTCGAGACAGATTTCCGCGGTACAGACCTATTTATAAGAATCTACATTCTAAGGGTAAATTCTACATAGTATTTAGTTTTCACGTCTATTTTTACTTCGTATAAGGTATTTCTACAGCTTTTATCTTTCTTAATGGGTCGCAGTCTAAAAGATTAGTCATGGGTTCGAATCCTGATTTTACCAAGAACCCACTTTGTAAAATTCCGCAAGTGCGACTTAATATAAGAAACGGGATTTCAAATTTCTCGAATGATGTTGTGTGGTAGTTAATAAAATATAAATTAAACGTCCCAGCTGAGGTGTGATTGCATATAAATTTGAAGTCTGCAGCCAAAAGAACCCATGTTCTTAAATTTCAATGTTAAATTAATTTATAAAATTAGTTGTCCATTTTTGTTGTTTTTTGATTAATAACACTATTTGATTACTATTATTTAATTTTTAGGGTTTAAGAAATGTTGAATAATTTTTAGCGATGCAATGAATATGGGACAATTTTCTTCCAAAAGTCATTCAATAGCTAATCCATCTAACATATATATTTTTCATCTTTCGTGCGCACAACGCTTCTATTAAATTCAATTACTAAAAAGCTTTAACTTTATTTAAGCACATTTGCTATTTCAAATGTTTTAATATCAGAGCATATTTTAATATTAAACTTTGTCAAACTATATAAAAATAATGCAAGCATTTTATATTCCTAATTTTTCAATACTTTGATTGATTTTATAACATTATAAATTTTTTGAAAAATATGTAAGTGATTAGGTAAATAGCTTTTATGTGTATTTCTTAATTGGCTAAATTGGGCAAATTATATGCACTGATCATTACTTGAACTTTATTTTAGATTAGTGTTTTCAAGAACTGACTTTTTTTTTACCTTTCAAAATTATTTTATTTTCTCATAAGGATAAGAGTATTAAAAATTTAAATTACATTTGAATTTTTTTTTTTTTTGCTTTTCGTGACATTTGAAATGTTGTGGCTTTTTCTAAGTAACACATAGTTTATAAAAAAAAGAATACAAACTTCGTAAATTTTTTTAATTGGTATGAAAATTAAAGCATTTCGTTTCAATTGTAATAAATATAGAAAAAATATATATTTCATTTGTTGTTAACAGAGGACTTTTTTTAACAAGTGAAACAAATTCAGTTGATCAGTTTAAATACTAGCCGTTATACCCGCGCAGCTAGTATTTTTATATAATTAATCACTGAACAAAACTCATAATATTTCATATTTCGTACTTGTTGAAGATATTTAATTAAAACGCTTACAATAAAATGACTGGTAAAAAAAAAGATATCTAAACTGATGATTCTCAGACAAGAAGTGTACTATAGTAGCGAAGCAGCAAAAATAAAAGAAAAAGAAATTCTCTGTATTACTTGAAGGATAGTTTTCAAGTATTTGAAACACTCCCCAATTCTTGACAAAAGGAATTCCCTATTCTTGACACTCCCCTTTTTTTTGAATCTTTTGGACCATGCTGCAAAAACAGTACTATATATTTGTTGACCTCAAAACGGTGTCTTTCTAAACATGAAAGATCAGAAGAATTTTTATCTTTAGTTTTGTACAAAAAAAAAGGGATGTTCATATTCGCAAATGTTTCTAATCACAATATTTTTGTTCGTTCTCAATTATTATGAACGGAAATTTTTTTTTTAAAAGCTCACTCACACACACATTTTTATTGAAAAGAATTTTTGCATCTTATATGTTGTTTAGGGGGAAAATTCATTTAATTATTTTACACACATGTATATAGAAGTGTTTTACTAAATGAAACAAGAGCTTTAATAAATTTCCCTTAACTGGATACAACAAAACAAAAAAAAGATCATGTAGGATTTTAAAGAATAAAGAAATTTCAAAAAGGCACTAGCAAACCTCTGAAATCCTTTGTTCTAAATTGCGTTAGTTTGTTTTATAAATAAATGTTAAAATTTTGATATGTTAATTCAAGATAAATATATTTATATCGATGATTGATCAATTTCCGGTTAAGTCAAGTAATACAAATAAGATATCAATTTTATCCCTCTTTCAGGAATCCTGTCTAAGAGTCATGATGTTTCAGTTGTTAAGAAATCTAAATTAACTATACGGAATAATTCTGGATTTATTTTCAACACATTTACTTAAGAGATTTTATTATCTGGAGCAGAAATGAATTTTCTTGAACTATTCACTAACTTACGCAACATCAACAATTTTTTTGTAAATCTTTATTTTTTCGAAAAACTATTAATAAAAAAAAGAGAAAAACAATGAGAAATGTGAAACAAAATACCATACTACAAGTATATATTCACTTCCAAATTATATCTCTTAACTATTATATCGAAAGAACTTTGTATGAATTAATCTTTGTGTATAATAAATTAGCTCTGAATAAATATAATGGAGGTAAATTCAAAGTATTGATTTTGTAAAAAACAAAAACTTTAACTAAAGTTGTTTATTTCTAAAAATATGAGAGATTATCTCCTTTAATAATTAAGATAATGATAAAAATAAAACAAATAATACATTTAGAATAGTAAGAGATATAAAGTTTCTAGATTAGATCCAGTCTTAATATATGTTGACTAGAAATTCTTACTGATTATACTAAAATATGAGCTGGCACCCCCTTTCCTAACTGCCACACCACATCATCGGGAGGACATTGAGCCTCTACGGATTCAATGTACATCGGCCTGCTCTACAATGGTGGATCCCTTGTGGCACCAGGACTCTAACCCGAGACATTCCAGCCTCGAGTTCGTACCATAACTACTAGGTTACCACAACCACTATAACAAATTAACCAAAAGTATTTAAATTTTTAAAAATCAAAATTTAAAACATACGTAAAAAACTCAGACGATGTAGAATTTCCAAATATTTAATTAAACATGGTATTTTGTATGTAGTAGCATAAAATGAACAGTAAAATAAATAAATAAAACTGAATCATTTAAAACACTTGATACAAAGTTTGTTAACATATTTTTGTAATAATTATGTTTAGCAGAAAAAAAGTATTTGGTGACTTAATAAACGAGTTTTAAACATTTTTTTATCAAGATACTCTTGAATGAATAATTTCATCAAGAAACTCTGCAAAATAAAACATAGGATTTAGCAAAAAAAAGGTCAAATTTAAAGATGAACACAAAGAAATTTTTTTTCTTTGAATACGCAAAGAAATTTATTAGTCTTCAAATAATATAAATTTGATTATTATAAGTTTAGAAAGAAAATGTCCTCTTATAAATTGAAAGTATCACTTCTAAATTTCTTTAAATAATTAAGCATTATATCCTCGTAGAATTTAGATATTTAATGCACAGAGCCAATTCTTGAATTACATTTACACGATTAATTGCTTTCAAGTGCTAAAAAATAGTTCTGCTGATCGAATCAATTAGACGGTAAAAAATGCAATGATTATTAAACGAATACGAAAAAATTAAAAGTTAATTTATTGTTTTCGTGGCATATAAAAAATATTCAACAAAAAAATGTCTGTTTTTTGTGACCTCTGAATTTTTTTTCGCAAAAGATTTGTTTCTATATAGTTGACTGAATAATATTAAACATTTGAATTTGTGTGTGATAATCTACAAGATAATGTTTTATATTAATGATTTCTGTACAACATACTCTATATTTTACAGAATTTTAATGTTGAAAATAAAAGTTACACAGTATTATGACAAACAAAAAAAAAACAGAATTTTATATGAGAAATAAAAAAATCCAGTTAATTTTTATTTTCTTACAAATGATTAATAGTTAAGTATATTAATTTCATAAATTTTTCTCATTTTTGCATCCTATCTACAAAATTCAATGATACTTTAGTACGTGGATGTTACATATGACACAATCGAATATGGTATGCTATAAATCATACCATGTATGATAATCTAAAATAAAAAATTTACCAATAAGTTCAGTGCTTCTCAAATTTTAAATATTGACGACCCAATTTTCAATCATAATTTTCATCGCCCCCCCGTACAATAACATTATATTGAAAGCAACAATAATGTACTTTGACGCTGAAATTACAATACGACTTTAATTATAAATAACACAAATTATCAAGATATATTAAATTTTGTATATAGCAAGCTCAAGGAAGTCGGTAGTAATTATTAAACTTGTTCTTAATTTAATATAGATAAATTTATTATCAAATGTATTATACTGTACAATTTATAAGTATATTATAAGAGTGTACATGGATATTTGATTAATTTTTATATCAGAATATATTTTTCTTTGCTTTCTTTCAATAAATTAATATATAGATACATTCTTAATTAATCTTTTATTTCCGACATGCTCGCACCCTCCTTGTAGGGTTATCCCACCCCCTGGAGAGGCGCGCCCCACAGTTTGAAAAGCACTGAATTAATTTATATTTTTTGATACTTTTTTGTACTGATTTTGTTTTAAGTTTTGAAATTAAGAAAATGCTATTAATCATATTTTTATTGGCTATGATCTTTAAACAAATCAAAAAATTAATGCTATCATTTTTTAAAAATTGACTATGACCTCTGAAAAAATCTAAGTCTTGTTGATTAAAACATTCATTCTTGTTTTGCAAGGAGAAAAGTGTTTAACCAGAACATATTCTTTTTTTCAACATTCATTTTAAAATTTTGCAATTGGCATAATATATTCAACCTTCAGTCATAATATGATATTTTTAAAATCATTTTCCAAGTTTTTGAGATTACATGTTTTTAAATGTTTATCAACTTTTATTAGAAAACAATGGATTAAGGAGCACATAAATTTTGTTATTTCATCATTGTCTCAATTCTATTTTAATTTTTACATGGATATTTAAACTATGTCAATTATAACTTTTGCTATAATTGTAGTTTCATATGGTTCAAATATTGAAATATAAATTGTACAAAATGGAAATCACTCATTTTCAATGAAAAGAATTTTTACATCTTATGTCCTGTTTAGAAAAAAAATCATTTAATTATTTTACACAGATGTATGTAAAGTTGTAAAAGTAATTAAAAGGAATAATATCAAGGAGGATTCAAAAAGACATTAGTTAATTCTAGAGTTTTTATTTTGATTAGTTTCATAAAAAAATACTAAATTTTGAAATCTTAATTTAAGATTAATATGTTTATATCCCTAATGAACTCTTGATTGATGAATTTCCTGTTCATTCAAAGTGGGGCAGCAAAGATATCAATTTATAGTCACCCCTTTCCAGGAATCCTAGAAGCCGTGATGTTTTGGTTGTTGAAAATTCTAGCTTTATTATACGTGGATAATCCGAGATTTATTTTCAACACATTTATTATCTTGAGTGAATAAATATTAGCATTACGCTATTCAGCGACTCGAGGGTTTTTGGAGATGGACCTCGTAATTTTGAACCATGGTCAAGTGACGAGGACAACACCTGAGCTGGCAACCCCTCTCCTAACTTCTACACCACACCAACGAGAGAACATTTAAGCATCGATAGATTTTTTATGCATTGCCCCCCTACAATGCGGGTCTTCAGTGGTATTGGGCTCGAACTCATGACACACCGGCCACGAGTCCGTTAACTTGACCACTAGGTTACCGCGGCCACTTTTATTATCAGGAGCAGAAATGAATTTTCTTATACTATTCAGGAACTCATACAATATCAACAGCTTTTTGTAAATCGCTATTTTTTCGAAAATCTGTAGTTAAAAAAAAGAGAAATATAATGAAAATTATGAAATGTGTAAGATATTGTACTGTATATAAGTATATATTCCCTTCCAAACTATAATAAAACCCTTGTAACTATTATATCTAAAAAAAAACCCAATATATAAAATAATCTATGATTTTAAAAAATAAATCATCTCTGAATATATATAAAGGAAGAAAAAATTTTCAGAAAAGCATTCGATTATTTCGAAAAATCTGAGTGATTATCTCCTTTAAAAATTAAGGTAATGATGAGATAAAACAAATAATAGATATTTATGATAGTAAGATATTTGAGATTTCTGGATTAGTTTGACTAGACAATCTGCACTGATTGTACTAAAATGTGTGTTTTTTCATAATTATAAATAATTATTTTCCTTTGTTCTGGCAAAAAATTAAAACTATGTTTCATTTGATACTTATGTCTCGTATTTATAAAAATAATGTAATTTAGCTTCGAATTTAAATAATAACTCTTTGCTTTGAAAAGAAAAAACTTGAAATGTAACTTAGTTGTCATGTACATAAAGTTGTTGTTTTTATCTCATTTTGAGATAAAAAAGTTTAAAATGTGAATTCGAGAAATCGTTTAACCTACCCTTTAAATTACACTGGTAATATTTTCAGAAAACATCAACACTGAAATGAAAACCCGAATGTCAGGAGCGGAGTTTTCTCTGAGGAGAATCGTATCGCATATGGTTACTACAAACCGGTTCCTCTCAAGGATACGCCTTGGCGATCGATCTTCGGCTAGAAAAGAGAATTTGGCGGTAGAAAATCCAGCCCACGTTATTGAAGATTTCCCAAAACGTAGGTAATCAACTACATACTTAACAAATACAGAGCATTCAGAATAGATCACAGAAGTGGTACCCTGATCTGTGTATGTTTGCAAAATTAAAATTCTTCGAATTCGAAATGCTCAGAAAATATTTCAGACTCTTTTTAGAACTTTAAAAATCGTCAGCGTATTTGATATAAACAAACAAAAAATATTGAAAATGAAATAATTAAAAATACACACATTTCAGTCGAAATTTCTTTTGGAACATCTTTTTTCATTTGTTTTTGATAGTAGATACAAATCCAAAAATTCCGCCAAAATACTCAATGGAATCAAATACGTGGCTATTTGTTTTGTATATTATCACGTGATTATGACGTCAGGTGTATCCAGTCCATTACCGATTTGTTTTTACATATAAAATATTCATTTGTTATTTTTCTTAATTATCAAAAATAACTCACTATGCTTTAAATCAATCAATCAAAATAAAAGCAATATATTTTATAAGTGAGATAGATAAAAGGAATAAAGAAAGTCGGATGTTCAATACTCGATTTTGTTGGAAGCATCAAAGTGTAGGATTTGAAAATCCTCTGTGCTTACGTTGCTATATTTGGCGTTTTATAAATTATTGGCTACTCTCAAAATAGTTATAGTAAAAAGTGTAACGAACTGTATTAATATGTTATGCTTTGTGGAGAATAATGCTAGATATTTCATTATGTGTTGAATCTAATTACCTTATTAACACATCTAGCCGCTCGAATCTCATATTCGAACTTAACAGCTCGAGTGCATGAATAAGAATGATTGGTAAGAATGATTTCTGTAGGCTCAATCAAGCCAACGATGAACTTCGCGGTTTTCAAAAAGAAGCCAAAAATATAAAAGTAACCCATCTAGTTTGTAGATTACACACTTTGGTGCCTCCAATAAAATTGAGCATTACGCGTCCGGTCGTATTTGTTTCTTTTATTTATCAGAATCACATTTTGTTTTGCTTTCGACGCTAAACGAAACAAATAAGTAAACTCTGAAGATGAAAGCATCTTCCTTCCTTAATCTAGCTATTTGATTCAATGATTTGTGTTTTGTTCTTCAAAATTAATTGCATCATTCATATAATATAAAATGGCGGTCTCGGAAGAATCCAAGGTGTATAATCTTGAAATTGAGAACGAACTTCGAATTATAGTTGGAGAAGTAACTACAGCTGTAAAAATTAAATTAGTTAGCGGTTTAGCCGAGATATTTGGAGCTGAAATGGAACTAAATAAAACATACACTTTCCCTACTAACGCGTCTGTTGCAATATTCACTTGGTATGGTTGCACTATTAAAGTAACCGGTAACCCACAGTCTGCGAATGTGTTTACTGATACTCATATGATTTTAAATGTTCATCTGCATGCAGCTTTAGAAAAATGGAGAGTGAAAGCCGAAAACGAAGACACCAAAGGACCTATTACTCTTATCGTTGGACCAAAAGATGTGGGCAAAACTACTCTGTGTCGTTTTTTATTAAATTATGCTGTTCGTTGCGGAAGATGTCCATTGTTTATTGACCTTGATGTTGGACAAAACTCAATATCTATTCCAGGCACAATTAGTATGAATACTATTCGGAAACCTTTAGATATTGTTGCTGGTTTTGAAGATGAGTCCAATCAAGTTTATCATTTTGGATATGAAAGTCCAAAACACAATACTACATTGTACAGTCTACTTCTGAAAAGATTAGGTCAAACTGTTAGATCGCGATTTAGGCATATAAATATGGACTCTAGATTCTCAGGTGTTATAATTAACACCTGTGGCTGGAAAAGTGATTTTGATTACGAGGCAATAACCCTTGCTGCATTAGCTTTCGAAATAGATGTTTTATGTGTTCTTCAAGAAGAACGATTGTATCAGAAGCTATTAAGGGATGTGCCATCTTGTGTTAAAGTGGTTTTTATTCCAAAAATGGATGGTGCTGCGGTTCAAAGTGAAACAATGCGATCTCAATTAAGAGATGTTCGTATTAGAGAATATTTCTATGGCCCTAGTCCTATTAATAAATTACGATCTTTTGTTTTTGATGTCAAATATTCCGAAATACAAGTGTTTAGGGTATTAGCAAGACCCTTGAGAGAAGTGTTTGAATCTATGGTCAATGTGACATTAGATTATACTAGTCTTATTTCTGTTCCTCTTGATAATAATCTTATCGATCAAGTTCTAGCGCTTAGTTCGGCTGATACTGTAGAAAGGATTTAATATTATCTCCTGTTATTGGATTTATTTGTATAGCAAGTTTAAATAAGTCTACAAATAATATTACAGTATTGTCACCTCAACCCGGTCCATTATCCAAGAAAATTCTTCTTATAGGGAGTATTAAATTTGTTCAGCAGCAATAAGTTTTATTCAGATTAATAGAATATCAATTTTCATCTTAGTTTTAAATGAAGGATGAATATTTTAACTGAACAATTTACATTAAAATTCTACTAGCACCATGATTTTTTTAATGTTCAAATGCACTTAATGTGTGGAATTGGTTAACCTTATTGATTTAGAAACCTGTAGAAGTTTCATGTGAATTATCTAATTTCAAAGGTGGTGTAGAAATTTTAAAAAATTTCTTTCTAATTGCCTTGAAAGCATTTAGAATAGTCTGTTAAAAATATTTTAAAAGTACAGTATTGAGTGTATATGCTGTATATACTATGTATTAATTCATCTAATCATTTTTTATTTTCTAAGCAACTGCAAGTATAGTTGTATGAAAAACTTTCCGAGAATTGAAAAACTTTACTTTGAGGAACAAATAAAAATTAAAGTTTTTGAAGAATTTGTATTTTTTATGAGGGGATATAGTTAAAACCAGAATTTTGGAACAGTCTCATCTGCTAACAAATGTTTTTTTTTTTTGGACTGTGAAAATATTTTAAATCTAATTTCAGGCTGGAGTGCAGCATGGATAATAGGATTTGATGATGCTTATGTGGATTTTATGGTGAGATAACAAATTCATTCTGGCAGACTGTTTAATTTGGCAACCCTTGTACTTTGAAATGTGATGTTGTTCCGATAAGGTTGCATGTTCCTTTAGTTGAGTTGCTATTCATCACTTAAAATTTTTAGACGTTTCAAAACGACAGAGGATTTTTAGATTAAGGCTGTTTTCACCAAATGTACGAGAGTTTGAACTAAGCGCAAAGTTTATTTTCTGACAGAAAATTTCTTTAATTTAATGAAAATGTGTAGCATTGCAACTCGTACATTTGTTTATAATACATAGCATTTTTAAAATTTCAAAATATTCCATAAATAATTCATTTTTCCTTTTAACATGTAAAGGAATATTTCATTTTAAACATATTAAGGTATAGGAGAAAAATTGTGCAAAACACTCTTTATGAAAGAAAAAATATGTTGACTGATAAAAAGGAGTAATATGTTAAAATAATTTATTTTCTACAGGATAGTAAAACCATAATGGGCACAAGTTCGCTATACGGACTTTTTTTGGCGCCCTTTTCGGGCGATTCTGCGCCAGATTCTGTCTCCCCTGATTCCCCCTGTTTTCCGGTCCGGTCGGGTTCCAGGGGGTTTTTCGTTTTATGGCGAATTTTCCTATCAGAGCAGTAATGTTTTTTTTGGGGGGGGGGCTATGGAATTCTCTCTGACACCCTTCTTTTCAACTGTTCAGACATAGATATTTCTGGACAAGAATTTTTTGCCTTATTTCCTATTATTTCTTAATATTTATAAAGAATATTTATTTAATATTAATTAATCACAATTATTTAATATTTATTAATAATGTATCATATTTATTAATTATTAAAATTAATAATTTTTATTCTTTATTTAATATTAAAATTTATAATTATATTAAAATTATTTATAAAAAATAGTTATTTAATATTTATTAAAGTTTATTTTTAATTATTGATTAGGTTGAATATTCTTTCATTATTAGGTTGTATTTCAATTCTTTTATTATTACCTTATTTCTTATTCATATTACTTATTAATATTTCTTTTTAATTACTGAAAAATTATTTAATTATTGCTTAGGTTGACTTAATTCTGTCATTATTAGGAAATATATTCTTTTATTATTAACATTCATTTTTACTTATTGATAAATTATTTCAGTTATAGATTAGGCTGACTATCAATTTTTACATTATTATTATTAATTTACAAAGAGATTAATTTAAATTTTAAAAACCTTGTTATTTTATATACCTTTAAATATTGTAACCTGTTCCCTCTAACCATGGGACTATTTGCAGTGTTTATTCCAAGTATAAGAAAGTTCTGTCAGAAACAGTTCCTGTTTTATTTTCTAGCAAAAAGGCCACATTTGGGGAGAAAAAGAGAGTATTTAATCTCGATTCTGTTTATGAAATATGTAGGGATAAGAAACTATTTTTAGATTTTGCAAGAAAAACTCATCTGATTAAATTAGAATTATTTTACTGCAATTGTAATGTTCTGATGAAGTTTGGGAAGAAAAATTCTATTTTAGATGGTTAATCATAGATTTGCAGAAATTCCAGGAATAACAAGAAATGTGGTTCAATTAAATCCATACATCATGGCTTGTAGTTCAACTAAAACCATACATCTTGGCTTGTGGTTCAGTTGCAGCAAACTAAAATTAAATGAGATTTTTCGTCTCACTTATCATTTGATCATGGGAACCAGAACAAAACAGACCAAAGCTTATTTCTATTTATCTTCTGGTACAGTTGCAGATTGGGGGCAGTTTGTCATTGAAGTTATTCTATATTATGCAGAAGTCGACAAATCGAATTCAGAGGGGAAGCAGTACACAACAGATCTTGTGAGATTCTAGTAAACATTTTAAAGGAATGGATAGAGCCTGGAACTATGATTTTTTCAACAAATGGAAGGCATTTAAAAATTTAGGACAAGAAGGTTTGATCATTTGACGTTAAATCATAGCCTTCATTTTGTAAATCCTGTAACGAATTGCCACACAAATACCATAGAAGGCACTTGGAAGCATGTTACAGATTCACTCCCTACCTGCAATAGAAAAATAGATTTAAAATTTCATTTGTTGCTGTATATAAATTTAGAAAATGAAGCAAACAGCAGGGAGTGGATTGTTTCAATAAGTTTTTAAAAATTGTTAGGGACATCAACTGGGCTGAGAGGGGCTTAGGTCAAATTCTTTAAAAGGGGAATTTAATCAAGATTTTTTATCACAATCTATCTTGCTGACAAGTGATGACTTTGGCCATTGTGTGACAATTTTTTATACATAAAGGGCTGCAAGGTAAGTTAATGATATTTATATTTATTTTATTCAATGTAAGCAAGAAAGATTCTCCTTATATTTAATTTATGACTTTAATTTTAATGTTAATTTGCTTTAATATGTTAAGTTTTAATGTTTCTCTTCTAGGCTTAATGATGATAAATAGAACAATTTGTTCATTACTATTCTGAATCACTTAAAAAAATAGATTTTTATTCTTAAATTCAATGCAGTATTGCTAAAATAATCATTAACTATTTACATTTAGTTCTATAAAAATTTGTCCTTTCACTACTTTTTTAGTTTAATATTATGTAGGAAAAAAATATTACATGTTTCATTTTTATGCTTCTACTAAAGTTAGAAAGAATCCCCCACCATTAATTTTCGTACAGAGGTGGCGGGGGGGGAGTAAACTTAGATGGAAGGACAGGAACTTTGCAAAACTGTTTAGTCAGGAGGAAGGGAGGAGGCGGGGGAAGTGTTGCGGCTTTTCCTGGCGGCTAAGAGGGAATGCAACCCTTTGCTTCCCTTGGCAACTGTTGTCGCTGAAAAAAAAATTTGGCGATTTTTGAAAAAAGTCCGTATATCGAACTTGTTCCCCATAATGTAATATTAATGTTTGAATACTTTTGTTTGAAAAATTATTCCGAATTCATGTCCTATTCTTTAACATTAATTAAAGACAGCCCTAAACCATTTAACTGTTCTTTTTTAAGATGTATAGCTTATTTTTTTATTTAGAATTATCACTTTGTTTGAAATAGTTCATATTGCAAAATTAATAACTTTCATGGGAAATTTATTCTATTCAGTTTCCCTTTTGGTGTTTGTTATTTCAAATGGATCTTGAACAGTATGATTGAGATTTAGTTTTTTTATGCTTTGAAAGTAAAGGGAAAAATGATTGTGATACAATAGTGTATAGACAAAGCATCAATTACTGCAAATGTCAGAACTAATTTAATATCAGAGTGCTAAGCGGCAAACTTTGTTTGGTGGGATTCTGAATCACGCCAAGTCACACTTGTTGTTGAGTGATATGAAATCCAAAATAATTTTAAAGAACTGTTTTTAAATACATTGAAATATATTTCAAATAAAGAATGCGGAAATAGATTGGAAATAACCAATATCAATAAAAAATTAATATCAAAACAATATATAATAATTATATATAATAATCATATAATTTAATAGCAATTATATTATATTATTATATGATAAATAAAATAATTGTATAATACGTATTAAAATTAATAATGAATATCATTAAATAATGGAGGAATGAAGTTTGATAGGGATGGTTAGAAGAACTTATAGGAATTGTGATAACTTTTTAGATACAGAGCCAACACCTGCTCATATTTTTGACTGTCCAACTATTCTTGCTGTTTTACAAGAGATAGGGGCCCTGTTTTTGTCAACAAACCTCCATGTGGATAATACTGAACAGTCATTTGGGCCCATGGTACTGTCTGATTTGGTTCCATCGTGGATTCGACATCATTAATTAATAATTGCTCGTAACTTGCAATATTCCAAAAACTGCAATTTCCTTTAATGAATTTAATTTAACAGGGAACATTTAAAAATGCATTATTTAAAATTAAAATAAAGTGGAAATGCACAATAATTAAAAGTATAGTCCTCATATTCCTTAAAAATATATCCTAGTGCTCACCAATGATATTAGAAATATCCATGTTCGAAAATAGCACAAAATGCAACAGAAGACTGAAGCAGCTAGATTGAAAAATAATTGCAATGAAAATGGTTAATTTTTTCAAAAAATCAAATTAAAATCCTTGCGGATTACTGCGGAAAAACAAATTAACTGTAATATGTCATCCCCATGGCAACCCCATCACTACATGATAAAAATATCAAGATAACTATATTGTAATGTTATCACCCATCTTGGCGAACATAGACAGCAACTTAGCACGTAGCACTCGTATATCAAATTAGCACCCAAATGAGATTTGCTAGAATGCTATATGTTTGGTTAAAAAGCATTCAAGTGATGGATATATTTGGGAATGCCAAAAGACAGGAATTAATGAGCATTATATTAGAAGTTCTATAAGAAAGAAAGCTGGTTTTTGAGGAAAGTGGGATAAGTATGTTTCAAGTTTTGACGATTAATATGTGGGTGTATGAGAATAAGATCAATTCCTACTTTGTGGAGAAAAATGCATTAAATGATTTTTTTTTACTTTTCCTTGAGGGCAATAAGAGAATTTTTCCCTGAGGAACTTCTATTGTAAGCCTTTTTCTTATTCAATTTTATCCTTTTCTTTAATTTTAAGAAGGTAGCAAATAAGAACTTTATTCTTATCCATTATTGATAATTTTAAAGGTATTGTTATTTGTATTTCTCCTTGATATTGGTTATTTTGGAAAATGCTATTTTGTAATCTCTCAAGATAGTATGGTGGTTGTTTCTAGTCTCCAGAAAATTACCTTCACCAACTGACCATTCTACTCATTATCCTTAATTTCATCAGCAGAAAAACCAAACTATACTCATTTACAAAACTTTGATTAAGCTTCTTCTCTCATATTGTGCTAAAACGTGGGCAATGATAGAGGAAGAAACTCTTACTTTATTTGAAGGAAGAAATTAAGTATATTTTTGGTATAATTAAATGAGAATTTATGGAGAAGAAGAACCAACTTAGAAATTTACAAACTATTAAAAAAGCCAAATATTATTAAATTTATAGCAATACAAAAAGGAGAGCAAATGATTGCATGACATTTGAGTTACTAAAAAGATCTTGGCTAAACCGTCTAGTACCTGAAAAAGAGTGAAACTGAAACCCTAGCGGATTAACTGCCTGGAAAAAGACATGAAGGCTATTAAGGTGAGAAATTAGAAAACCTTAGCCAAGAAAAGGACTAGTTTGTGTTTTTTGCTAAGGTTGCCTTTATTTGAACCATCTCTTAAAAGCAATTTATAGTAATCATCCATTGCTTAAAAACTGCTCTGAATGATTAAAATATAATGAGAGAAAAGGAGATATAGAATTTTGATTTAATAGGTAGTTAGTGAGTGATCCTGCTAAATTAACTACTATCCTCACAATATACTTAGGGAGTTCAAACAGTAAGGTAACAAGCCCATTCAGAGTAAATATTTGTACAGGAAATAAAAAAATATTTACAATGTAAAAAAGCACAATTGCATATTACTTCTCTACATAGTCACCATACTTATCCAGGCATTTGTTCCATCGGTACACCAAACCAGAATCATGGAAACCATCATCAAGGTTGTCCAACCATGTCATGACAGCTTGCTGAAAACTCAGCACCAGTTCTGAAATGCTGACCTCCTATGTGTTTCTTTAAAGGCCTGAAGAGATGGAAATCACTTGGTGTAAGATAAGAAATGTAAGGGTCAGTCAATACCTCCCACTGAAAACACAATTTCTTCATCTCGCACATCTGATCTGCCTTTGTTGAATTCTGTGCATCAAAACTGCATCTGTCCATGACATAACACTTGTACTGTACACTTCTACCAATTGACAATGAATTTCAGCTAGAGAATTTTTCTTTAAATGGCAAAACTGTTTCACAATTATTTCAATTGCAGACCATGTTTCCTTCAACACAGCTACCTTCTGACATTTAGTCATGTTATTGAAGAACCAGCACCATCAATGGATACCAATTGAATGCTGTGATCATTTTTGTTATCTTCAAAGTGACTTTTATTCATGTGGGTAATTTACACATCTGTTGGAGCTCTTGTTACCTTACTTTTTGAAACACCTATGTATTTGTGTCAAACTTCTCTCCTTATATTAATATTTTCATCAAAACATAACTCCAAAAAGTAACATCAGTATGTTTTGTTTAAATGTAAATATTTGTATTTTAACTGTACAGAAGTATGCAATCTTTTAAAATAAGTCAATTTTTTTGCATTTTGATGGCATGAATTTTTAGATTTATGCGTTGTTACTATACAAGTTCTTTTAGAATGTATAAAATATATACATTTTTGTTGTGGTTGTAGGCATTACATCAAACATATTTCTTTTTTTACTTGTTATTAATGAAAGTATTATTTTCAATGAATCATTATTTTAAAAAATGATATTTAGTATGTATTCAGCTTTAATTTGTGTTTTATTTCACATATTAAATTTTTATGATAGTAAAGTATTATAACAGCCTCTTGGTAAAATCTTTTTAATTTGAATTTAGTGTCATTTTCTTTTGGTTAAACTGTTAAAATTATTGGCTAGAAGAATCATATGATGCCACAAATGGCAACATTGAAAATACATAAAATCTCTTTTTTTTTTTATCAGGTGCTAATATTATAAACAGTTGAAGTTGATGAAGTTCCATTATTGTGTGTGTGTGTTTAACTTCTGGTCATTGTGTTTGTTGAGAATTCATCATCTTGGATAATATCAACAATGTTCTGACAGGGAATTGCTAAACTTTGATCCCTATATCTAAATTATTCTTGCATGTAGCATATAGTATGAGAATGGTTCATTCTGTTCCTCATGTCATGTTTTAAAAACTACCTCATTTAGAATTCATATTTTACTTCATAACTTCTGAAATAATTTATGTAATTTTAATGCACATTCCATTGCAAAGAAAATCTACTTTGTTTTTTAAAAATTCCCTACTGTGTGCCATTGGTGAATTTCAACAGAACTTTTGTTTGCTTCTTAAAATGCTTTTAATTTGATCTCAGAATGGAATTAATTTTATCTTTTTCATATATACAGCCTGTCTTTTTCAATGGATGAAATAAATTGTCATTAATCGTAAAGTCTTTGATAGTTAATCCCGAATATATGGTTCATACGAAAAATTACCTTTTTAACATTAATGACATTACTTCAGTTATAATTGTATCCTTTAATAAATGTTTCAAAAAATTTTAGAATCTTATTTTATCTATATATACTGTATTTCAGATAAATTTTTGTTAAATACAAATGTGTTAAATCATATCAAAAATAAGTTTATGCTGATTTTATAAAAATCCTGTTTGGTTTTAGTTAATGTGTTGTAAATTATCTATTTATAAATAATTTTTTTTTAAATTCATAAGTTTTATAAAACTTTAATATTTTCCTATATTCTTTCAAACTAACAATGCCCATAATAAATCTGAAATAATTCTTATTAATTATAGTCCATTGCGCACCTGCTTGCTTCTATATAAATCATTAAATTATTATGTATTATTTCCATTAATTATTTAAATATTTTTTTTATTTTTCATTTATTCTTCAAATTGTTCTGTTTTAAATAAAATAGTTTTTACACAATTAATCCAAACATGCTTCAATATACTTTTAATGTTTTGATATGTTTTTCAAATGAGCAGTTACGTTTTGTATGTTTTCTTCAAAGTGCACTCCTGAACAGAATGTCGAAATAATCTTGTTGGGTACTTTTAACTACTTTTTAACTTTTAAAACAAAAAAGAGAACTCTTCTTCTTTTATAATGGGGCTGCGGATTGGTATTTCTACCTTTGCAGACCTCATACATTCCCCAGGAATTGGTATCACTTTTTAGTGCGGCGCCATGTAGGCGATACCAATTGCCGCGAGTAATTTTGACACTCAGTTTCCAACCTGAGCTCTGCCGATGCGAAATTTGTGTTTTGTTGCCGAGAGCATCCAAGCCAAACAGACACTCAAGGGATTTTTTACATGCCGCATAATCATGCGACATGGACGCTGTCGATTTTCTGAACCCATAGACCGGGATCGAACCCGCAACCTTGGGTGCAGAAGATCAGCGACAAACCTACTACGCCAACTTGATACAGGAAAGAAAGAAAAAACTAGTTACTTTCCCCCCAAAATCTAAAATTAATGAAATTGGGCTTTACAAAAATGATAAATACCATATTTACTCGAATCTACGCCGCACTATTTGTCCAATGTTAATGCAAAAGAAAATTGGGTGTGGCTTAGAATCGGAGGTAAAACGTTTGTTCGATAGAGAGGATTGAGTTTCCATCCATTTCAAAAGGAAAAATGTAACCGTCCATTCTGGCCACTTGCATTGATGACTTATCCCATTCCGCAATTTATCTCCAGTACTCGGTCTATCCTAAACATCGTTGTCTGCTCGTTAATAGAATATTTTTTTTATTGTATTCTCTTTCTTTTAATTACCTAAACCTCTAAGATATCGATAGTAGCATAATAACATCAAGACGAGTTTACTATGACGCAAGTGTGAAAAGGTAGTCACGGATATCGAAGAATCTCTGACACAATTTTTTATTTTTTCTCAAAAACGTGTAGAGAATTGAGGGAGCGGCTTAGATTCGAGTAAATATGGTGGCTCTATAAAAAAAAATACAAGAGGGGTTACACCCTCCCCTTCCACTAAAACCGACTATGCTTGTAGTAAGCGTGCGAATCGTTCGTAAGCGAGATTCCCTCCTGGGGGTGATGAGTCTGCATGCATTTTTCTTGGAATGGAAAAATTTCTAATGACTCCTGTGTGTTGTCATTTTGAATAAAATATGATTTTATATTAACAGCTGGTATTCATCCGACAGTTCCATTAATATCTATTTCAAAATATTTTGATAGTCAGTGTTTGATGGCATAAGGACCTTGATAAACTGGTTGCATAAAAGAATTAACCCTTCTTATTGTACATGAAAGTACGCGAGCTATTGGGAAGAGTTTACTTTGAAACAAAGACGGTCTTACCATAGTTGTTGCAGGAGGTTTCATGCGACGAGTATTTTATTTATATAATGTACACAAGGAATCTTGGTAACACTCTCTCAGTAGACAGAAGGAACTTCCTCACAGAAACTTAACCGTGAGCACCTTTCACAGCAGTGTGTAAACATAGAACGAAGGGTAAATCATCTACATAAGACTTGTTTTTCTCTGTAAATGGCACTTCAAGCTATCTTTTACAGTTATATGCTGCGGCTTAATTAATCGATTATATTGTAGATAGTACGCAGCAGTGCCATACACAGACTTCTCTTATTGTATGTGTGAAGGGGGGGGGTACATACTAAAAAACAAGTAAGCGAGGGGCAATCTCTATGGCAAATATTTGTTGGTTTGTGAGGGATGGGTTTTATCCAAAATCCCCTCTCTTATGTACACCACTGGTATGCAGGGGTGTAGTTACCGCCGTATCAATGATAAAGGGTCCCCACGCTACAGGGTCTTACAAGTATAAGCAAAAAATTGTAAAGTGTTACAGGACCCCCCAAAAATGCCCTCAATTAATTTTGATACATGGTCCCCTTTAGACTAGCTACGCTAATGTCTGAAAGCCAAAATATTTCCCCAAAAGTAAGGAAAATTGACTTTCCAACTGTCGTCCTTGATCAGATGTAACATGTTGAGGCCTTCCAAAGCGGCATATCTAGGTTGAAATCGCCTTTTGCAACTGTTTCTCCCACAGAAAGTGCTTCAACCCGTTTTAAAAAATGATCATTCATCTTTAACAAATATCTGAAGCATTGGCATATAGGTAAGGGTCTCATAATATCAATGTGAAAGTGTTGAAAATGTTTGAAAGAAACTTTTAAGTCCATCTGTGTGAATTAATTGCCTATGTCTTTGAGCTTTAGATCATTAGCATTCCAAACATCACTTCACCATAACTGACAAACCTTATTGTTACTGAGCCATATGAATCTTTTCGTATTTAATTTCCCCGTGCTTTTAATCCCTGGAAGAATAAGGTGTAAATAGATGATAATATCTGTCGACAAAAATTTAGAGGAATGTATGAGCTGTTATTGTTGGTGGAAATATCACAATAGATTGATTTTGTTGTGTCTGAAATGAAAATTTGAACCATTTGGAAGCTTGAGTTAATTTTCAGTATTATTAAGTCTTTTTCTAAAAATTCGGCTGTGATTGGATAAACAGAGTTGGTGTAGAAATAGAATCGATTCACTGAATAAAACACCAGTCGTTGAGAAATAAGAGAACAACGATGTGGAATGGTGATATTGCTCAAGGTCCTGTAATTACTACATGGTCTCCAGTAACTTGATTTCTTTACGATGAGATGTAAAGGATGGAAGATTTTGTGATAACGTGAAACCAAATCCGTTTGCCGCTTATAAATTTTGGGGGTGGGCGTCTTTTAGCCCTAGTAGTTACAGGAGCTCCTTTTGACGCTATAAAATGTTCAATGTAATAGATTAGGAAAATTTTTAAGAATAGCTCCGTACCGTGATCAGTGTTATACTGCTTGTAATGTTGGCCACAGTAGCTTAGTGGTTGACGTGGCGCGTTTTTTTTTATCCTAATGGACAGAACCCGGGACCTTTGGGTCCGAAGCCGAGTAACTTAACCACTACACCAAAATGATCACCATGGTGCGGAGGTTGTTACTGGCTTATATAGATTATATCACTACACACTCCCCTGCCAGAGAGTTGGTTAGGCGAACGAACGATATATAGTTGTTTACAGGAGCGATCAGTTTTTTGTGTGTTGGATGAGTTGCGTCATGTTTATCTGACGATTTTATTTTATTATTTTTTTGTTGCTCTCTTGCGTCATATTTTATCGGACGATTTTTTTTCTCCTTAGGCTACATGGTTATGATCAAGAACTAATGGCCGGCGAGTGCAAATGCTGGTGCCACTGAAGACACATGTAAGAGGAACTGATGCACAAAAAATGTGTCGAGGTTCAAAGTTTTCCCATGGGCGTGGTAGTTTCTGTACGGACCTGATAGTGTGTACCAGGAATAAAATAACAAATCTTTAGCAGTTCATATCTTTAATGTTAAGCAATTCATTCATTATCAACTATGGTGCCAGATGCACCAGTATAAATAGTGGGAGCAATCTGGTTTTACCATTGTCATACAAATTAGACATTCAAAGATTACAAGATAAATAACAATACGCAAATTCCAACAATTTCGAGAAAGGGGTTCCAGCTCATCTGTCATCCTTGTCACTTGACCGAGGTTCAAAATTACGAGGTCCATTGCTAATAGCCCTCGTGTTTCTTTATAGTGCAACGTTTTTAAAATACTTACTCATTGCATTTAATTTTGGTATATAAATGCGATAGTAGGGAATACCGGTAAGGATATCACTCAGGTAATATGCGATTTTTACTGTCCACGAAAAGATGAAATTGAGACAAAGTCAATACATATTGGTTTGTTGACATCTGCAATCACAAAAATCCAATTAAATATGTTCTTCGCAGTCTCAAATTTAATTTTAGCGACTTTTGTCCATAAGTTTCGATTTAGATACTATTTGCACAGCAGAGAGCTCCCGTTGGATTCCAGATCTTTTTTTTCTTGCGGTAATGGAGGAATTGCAGAAATTTCTACATTTGCACCAATTAAAAATTGGTTGACGGTCTCTGTCACGAATAAAAAAGAGGGCATAGATCCACTCTTCGATTCTCTGTCGTCTAGAAAGCCAGGTGTTTTATATATTTCTGTGGAAGGAGGTCAGGGCTTTTTAGGCCCATTACGAAGCTTAATGTATTTGAAAGCTTTGTCGCCGAATCACCGTGTTCTCACAACTATGCCTATTAATATAGAATTGTTTGAAATTCATTAACTTGTAATTACGACCCTGAAATTTTCTCTTGTAATTTAATTAAAACATTATCATTACTGTAATGTGCTACAGCAGCACTTTGATATGACGTTCAGTAGTGATAACTCATCACTACTGATTGATAAAATTCTCTTCATTTCTACTGGTAACCTTTTTCGCCTTATCAGTATACGAATTCTTCATTTCACATAAGAGTTGGTATGAATAGCAGCCAGTTTATTCCACACAAAGACGGTTTTTATAATCATTTAGATGATCAAATGATCTCTAGGTGAATGATAACACCTCAAAAGTATACGAAAATTAAATACAAATTAGGTTTAACCACAGGGTGCGTTTCTCTCTCGGATTACACATTATAATTCTTTTTCTCCGACACAACTACTCGTATAGAATAACTACAAAAAAATTGCAAAATTAAGAAAAAAATTACAAAAAACTTAAGTAAAATATAACTTTAATGGCAGACTGTTATACTATATCAACAAATTAAGTAATCAGATAAACTGTAGTTACATGAATTATTAACCAAAGCAGAAGATGATAATGTAGACGATAATTTTCTCTTTAAACAATATCTATAACTACTTAATAGCTAAATAAAAATTAGTTCGAAATTAAAACAGAACTGCATATTTTACAATGCGGAACAGCTGGAAAAGTTTTTTTCTATTTTCCTATTTAACTTCAGTTAATAACTTATGAGTTTCAGTGTCCGTGAAGACAGAAGAGTTAATTGTAATGCATTTGTCATTTTTTGGTGGATTAATCAAATTATCCGGGACACTTGTGATAATATTTTAGCTTCCACTGAGTTTATGACGTAATCATATTTCTTCGTAAGTACGTTCATCGCAGCCTTTCGAAATTGTACGTTCATTTGCAGAAACTTAAATCAGGTGTCTAAAACAGTGAAGTTTTAATGCTTATCCTAGAAACGGCCGAAATCGAAGTAACAATTTTCTTCATTATTTAACCTGGCTGTCACTAATGAAGAGGATGTTGGAAATAATGGAGGTTTTTTAATGCCTTCAATTACATTTTAACATCTAAACAAGAAAATTTGATAAAGAAAAAAACAAAGATTATTTTTCAAGATCGGAAAACTATAATGGAAGCTGACAAAACTTCATAAAATATTAATTGTTTTTAGAAACAATATTAAAGATACATTACTATACTACAAAGTTTTATCCTTAATGTTATGTGAATATGTATTTCAAAATTATTTAAATTCTTTCAACGGATTAGGTAACGAATTCGTGGCTGGAGTGTCACTACGGTTTCTTTCCCGGGAAATCATAAGATTACGATACTTTTTGTATTCTCGGGAATTATAAGTTGTTCTCGTTAACGACACAGGGCTAAAATAATCTGAGGTGGCTTGACTGACTGTGGATATTGATCTCCGATATTAATTTTAGCTGACCCCACTGTTGCAATTTGCAATCGTTCACCCCGAATTCCTTGGAAGGAGAAATGTCCGTCTGAACCCAAAGTAGTGGGGTAGAAGTGTAATAAGAGAGTAACGCCCTTTGTAGAGTTGAGGAAAATTTTTGCAGCTTGTTAAAGGAAAGAGTAAATGCATGAAACTATTTGGCCTGATCAGTTCCTGTCTGTTGAATATTGCTTTGTTAACTAAATTCATTCAGTTTTTAAAGGATCAACATCTCATAGTCTACCTGCATGATTATTCTGATAAAGTTCTGATATCTTGATTTACGTTGATAATTTAAGCACTTATATTTAAAACTGTTATTTATTTAATTTGTTAAAAATTTTTTTCCGATGCTTGTCTTTTTAAAACTATTTGAATTAATTAGCAGCTTGAAGAAGGGAATGAGCTCCCAAACTATTTGAGGGGGAAGGGGAGAAATTTCTTAAAAAAGCTCACAACTTTTTTCTTAATTATTATTTTTTTATTCAAACCTTTGCGTGAGATTCTTATATTAATATTTAGTTATTTTTATGCAACAAAAACATAACACTTTCATAAACAAAAAATCAGTTCCAAAAATAAAATTTCTTAAATACAAGAATTTAAATACAACGGCGTGATCGTTACTCCCCAGCAGTAATATATATATATCAACTAGCTGTTACCCGCCCGCTTCGCTGGGTATTTCATGATGTTTTATAAATTTTTGTTGGTTATATATATGTACAAATTTTTGATATTTAAGTCCTAGCATTAAGAATTCGATTGTATTGAAAAATATGCGCCCCTTACGTTCCTCAACGCCACTTGGGAGTCGATTTTCACGAAACGCATTTTGTGGCGTATCTGTATTCTATGAAAGGAATCTGCTTACCAAATTTCAACACTGTGCGTCTAATAGTTTAAAAATCGGAATAATTATTTCTTTCTCCCCTGAGCCCCCTGCAACACCCCCTGGGGGTCATTTCCCCCAAAACCCATTTTGTAGCGGATATTTACTCCATGAAAGAAACATGTCTACCAATTTTCAAACAGGTTGGTCAAGTAGTTTAAAAACGAAAATATTTGTCTATTACGCCCTTACCCCCTCCCCTCGCCACTTGGGGGGTTACTTTCCCAAAAACCATCTTGTATCTGATCTCTACTCTATGAAAGGAATATATTTATCAAATATAAAGACTTTGCGTCTCATAGCTTAAAAATGTTAATAATTATCTATAACGGCCCCTAAGCCCCCGCAACGCCACTTGGGGGTCAATTTTCACCGAACTCATTTTGTACGGGATCTCTACTCTATGAAAGGAATCTGTTTACCTAATTTCAAGATTGTACATCAAGTAGTTTAAAAATGGAAACAATTATTTATAACGCCCCTTACGATTCGAATTTCACAAAAAAAATCCGTTCTTAGCTGATCTCTACTCCATAAAAGGAACATGTCTACCAAATTTCAAATCTGTAGGTTGAATAGTTCCGGATATATCGTGATTAGTCAGTCAGTGAGTGAGTGAGTCGCTTTTCTCCTTTATATATATAGATTACATACACATGAATAAAAATATCTTAGTAGCAAAATTAGAAAAACAATTAATTTAAGATTGGTTAAAAAATAATTAAATATCAACCCTCAAACATGAGACTGGGTGTGTATTTGAAAACAATTCTGCCGACATCAGCTGAAGCGGAGAGAGTATTTTCTGCGGAGGATTATACTTAACAAAGCTAAAAGCTAGGCTGAGTGATAAAAGTTTGTTTTCTCAAATCCCACTTTAAAAAAGCAATAATTTCATATTTTTATCTGAATGTATAAACGTCTATATAAAGTTTGGAATTTATATTTATTCTTATTTTACATAATTATTATTGATATCCATATAAAAAATAACTTGTTTGTAAATTTTTTGGCATTTTCGGGAATGAAAAAAACTGGTAAATCAGAAACCCTACGTGTCATGAGTTCGAACCTAGTACCGTTGAAGACCCGCCGAGAAGAGGGGGCCGATGCACGTTAAACAATGTCGAGGCTCAAACGTCCTTCTGTTGGTGTGGTGCGAGTGTGCCAGCTCAGGTGTCCTCCTCTTCACTTGACCATGGTTCAAAATTACGAGGCCCGTCACCAAAAGCTCTCGAGTAGCTGAATAGTCCGATGTTAATATTCACTCACTCACTCAACGGATTTTTTTCTTTGCATTTTAAGCAATACTTTTAAAAACTACTTAATGATTGTTAAAATAATCTATTTTACCCCCTATGTACAATAATTGGTGTAATAGTGTATAACTTTATATTATTTGAGCAAAAACAGTATTTAAAATTTAGTTTCTGCTAATTGTATTATTATTTTCCTCATTTCAGACTTCCTATATCTGCAATACTTAATTGGCTTACATCATAGTTTCCTCAAATTGTTTAGTATCAATATCAACTCTAGTAAATAGGGGGGGGGGATAACAAAGAATTAGTTCAATTTTGAAAATGTTATTGTTCATAATTAAGAATCACTGACTACACAAGAATGATATATTGAGAATTGAAATTTAGAATGAGTATGGATTCTAAATAAAATTTCAAACAACTGCACATATCTCAAGCTATTGAATATTTATAAAACTAGGAAATTTTCTTCGATAATAAATAATGTTTTGAATGTATGTAACAGTTCATTTGAAAAAAAAATTGTCCCAAAATTTCGCAAACAAAAGATATGTACACATGTGTGTGTGTTACCACTTAAGTATGGAAAGTGCCTTACTGAGGTAATATGCAGATTAACAAGGCTGATCTGTTTATAAATTATTTAAAATGCCCCATTTTTCACACATTACCTATATAATCTGCACATTATAATCTAAGCCCCCATTAAGGTGAAAATATGATCTTTGTTTTTAGAGTAGCATTGTTTTTTAAAGGTTATAAATTAATACTTAGACAAAAAATTAGATGTACTACCAATTTAAAACATATTATATTTTTATCTCATAAAATTATAAGTGTTCCATATAATAATCTAACAATTAATATAAAGTACACAGATAATTACTTAAACATGTTATTTGTTTTTCAGTATCCAAAGGATTAAGTTGAAAGAATTAACCAATCGATGTACAAAGTAGAATGGAGAGCATTAATTAAATAGTTATAAAATATTATACAATTGGGGACAATGAATTTGCAAAAAAACATTGTAAAATTATGCTTGCTTGTTAGAGCAAAATAAAGACTGGGGGCCCATGGAATTACATCACATTTAACTTTTTGTGAAAGGTATGCCTATTTGTTGACTGCTGTGCCTTAGGGCCCAGGTTCGAATCCAGGGGAAGACATGGATGTTTGTAAATGTATAGTGCTTGGGAGCACTTAAATATTTGTCGAGCCACAAGTCGTCTCGTATGGTTGGAGGAAGGGGAAGAGAGGCTCCTTGACTGCTCCAGGGTGTTCTCCCCCGAAATTGGGATGGAACAGAGCCAAATTGTACTGTCACCTGCATTGTGCTCACATCTAAAGCTAATGACAAACATAAAAATTAGCCCCTTACCATGATGAATTTCGTGGGCCTCAATCTGACACTGCCTATCAGATGGCATTAGAAACAACAAAAGGTATACCTATTTACACCACATTTGGAATTACAGACACATATAAAAAAAACTGAATCCTGTTTAGTACTCCGGAATAATTTATTTCAATGATGTTTCATATACATATATTTTTGCAGTGGGGATTTTCCTTTTCATTAAAAATCTTGCAAATATTAGGCTGGTGCATATGAAATGTAGGATTTTCTTTATATGTGAATGTTTGTCACCCTGTTTTTGTTATTCCAATTCATTCACTACTTTCAATAATTCGTTAAATTAATTCAATAATTTTGTTATTCAAATTTGGTCAAATAAAAAATTAAATTTCATCAATATTGACTTGGGAAACAATTGGCAAAAATAGTTAAAAGATGACTTGACTTTTGACGTAAATGTATTTTTAACGTTAATGGGGAAATGTACAAGATATCATAAACATGACTCTTTTCATCACTTTTGACAAAACAAGACTAAAAAAATTCATATAAATGTGAAAAATATTCAATGTTCTTAAAACCAGGTGGTATACTTAAAATGGGCCGCTCATTATTAAAGACTTTAAATTTGATATTAATCAGAAGCATAATAATTAACATTAAACAGCTATGTACCCAATTAGGAATGTCATGAAAATTATATATAAACTCTATGCCATTTAAATGATTAATATTCCTTAACTTAAGTATTAAATGCTAAAATATGCAAATAATAATATCTGGATCTAACTATAACCTGTAAAAGGGTAGCAGATTTTGAACTTCAATTGCAGCCAATGTAAAATTTGAAATTCTGTATTAAGAGAATACAATTTATGAATTAATTGTGGAGCTTCTGTATTGTGTGAGTATAATTTATCTTTTTTTTTTGAAAAATACATACTTCTTAGATCATTTTTCTAGAATTCAAGGTCTTTTCATGACCTATAAAAAGAGAGCAAATTCTGAAGTGTTAAAGCACTCTAGCCATTGCTTTTGATGATATTTTACATTACAGCCACGTAAAAATATTCCAAAAATAATTGAAATAATCATTAAGTCAGACTCTGTATCAAAAAATAAGTAACAAACATTAAAATAAGTATAACTCAAAAGAAAGAAAAAGTTACAGCAAAAAATTTTCATTTTAAATGATGGGGAAAAAATGTTCAATATGATGAAATCATTAATTGTATGTTCTTATGGATGCATGTCTTAAATCTTACATGACCATTACTTAAAATTTATTTTGCCAAAAAAATAAATGAATAAAGACTGCTAGAAATAAATGTGAGTGAGTGAGGGAATATTAACGTCGCACTGATTACCAACACGAGGGCTTTTGGCAACGGTCCGCGTAATTTTGAACCATGGTCAAGTGACACGGACGACACCTGAGCTGGCACCCCCTCTCCTAACTACCACACCACACCAACAGGAGGACATTTGAGCTCTTGACAGATTTAATGTGCATCGCTCCCTTACACAGCAGGTCTTTAGTGGTACTAGGATCGAACTCATGACACGCTAGCCATGATCCGATGCCTAGACCACTCAGCCGCTAGAAATAAATGTGAGCTTTGCATGCATTTCTTATTTATGTCTTTCTTTAAGATCTAAAATCAAATTATATCAATAAAATAAAGTGTTTTGGGGTGACATCGCATAAAAAGAATAGACCCAAATTCTTAAGTTGATGAATATATAAGGAAAAACGAGATGCAAGTTATAGTATTGGATATGTATATTTCCAATGAGACATTAATTTTAAACCAGAGATAAGGTAAATGTGACCAATGAGTTTTAAAATTAGAAGTTAAAACTTTACAGTTTTAATACTATAAAGGTTTTAATGAGTTTAACGCTTCTATAACAAAATTAAAACTAATAATAGCACATAAAATTTTTTACAACCTGAAGCATTATGCTAATGCCAAAAGAAGAAGCAGAGTACACACCAACTAATAAAGCTAGATTAATTTACCCGGAATCTAATAAGGCCAAATACAACACTTAAATATATATGAAAATGCACATGCTTTTGATAAAACTTACATAGATGTTACATATACTATTTTAAAAAATTCTTTAATTTTAAGAGTCACATATAGTTAAACAATAAAAAGTTAATAAATTTTTATTCATATTACATCAATATCATCAGTACAAAATTTTTTCAAAGCTGTTTTTGGCTAATGTTAAAGAATGGGACCTAAATTCAGAATATTTTTTCAGATATAAAAGTACTCTAACATTAAAGTTATATTCTAGCTCCACTACCTTGTAGAGAATCACTTATTTTATCATACTACTTATTTTTATTTGAGTTGACACATTTTTTCTTTTATAAAATGTGTTTCGTATTTTTCTCCTGTACCATAATGTTAAATAAGCTATCCCTTTACATGTTAAAAAGAAAAAATTGATTATTTATGAAATTTTAAAAATACTATATTATAAATCAATGCATGAGTTATATATACGAAGGCTGTTCAGAAAGTATCGATACTGAATTTATTCTATTTATTCGAGAAAACCCCCAGCGGAGGGACTGTGCGCATCATGCACGTGTATATTTCACCTTGTCTCACAAAATTAGGCAGGTCTGTACAGCGCGCCGTTCAGTCACACTGACTTCTTTCACGTGGAGTGTTTGCGTGCGTTCGTCGAAAAAAGAAAATGTGTGAAAACACGGATTAGCGAATCTGTATCAAGTTTTGCTTTAAGCTCCGTAAAATGGGCACCAAAACCTACGAGATGATGAAAACAACATTTGGAGATGAGGCAATGAGTCGTGCTCGGGTTTTCGAGTGGTTCCGGCGATTCAAGGAGGGTCGTCAATCAGTGAACAGTGATCCCCATTCTGGACGCCCATCCACCTCTCGCAATGAGGACAAGATTGCACAAGTGAAGGCAGTGGTGCTGATTTTTCCTCTTTCCAAAGATCAAGAACACCTTAAAAGGACACCGGTTTCAGGACATTGAAACCATAAAACAGCATTCGACACAGCAGCTTCAGGCCATCCCAAAGTCTGAGTTCCAGAAATGTTTCGAGGACTGGAAACATCGTTGGGCCAAGTGTGTTACTGCCAATGGAGCATATTTCGAAGGAGATTGACTCAAAACGTGTTTATGTATGTATGTTTTTGCATAATAAATTCAGTCTCGATACTTTTTGAACAGCCCTCGTATATATACAATGCCACAAATTTTTATAAAAATTGAGGCATTTTTTCAGTTTGAAAATAAGCTCTGTGTTCAGTTTCCGCTCTTGTGCATATGGTGAAAACAGTCTTAAATAGATTTTTAGCATAGAATACTCACTCAGAATTTATTAGTTTTAATTGAGTTTATAATCAAGTAATGTACTTGTTTTGTAAACTATGAGCTTTATTTCTTTTAAAATGCTGCTATGCATATCATGAAAGAATCGTACTGTTAATGTGTCTCGGTTTTTAATCAAATCATTGAATTGTACTGATAGAGATAAGAGGTTAGAGATGAAAATGTAGCTGAAGCTATTTGATTTTGAAAGGTATGAATTTTGGAAATATTGAATAAAAAAATAAAGAAATTTTTAATTCTGAGTAAAGTAGAAATTCATAGTCATTTATTAATATTATTATGAGATATCCTGTAAAAAGATATGGATTGGTTGTATAAGTTATGGTAGAAAAGTATAAGCAGCCAAACTTCTGCAATTCAAATTTTTAGTACAAAATACATTAAATTATCAATTAATTTTGCTAAAATAACAAATATAGTTAATTGCTATAATCGTTTTTGTTTTCGTACATGCACAAGAATGGTTTTCTGCTATCAGCTGCACTTGGTGAGAATATTTTATTTGACAAAATTGGTCAATGATACCAGCAAGTACCAAATTTTTCTCCAAAATTCTTCATCAAACAATATAAAAAAATATGGATAGTTTTAACTGTTCACATAATTCCTCCTAAATTATTATGGTAAAAATACTTACATAAATTTTTCAGCTTAGATACATTATCTTAATATTTCCAGAGATAAAGGAATGGGGCAACATTGGAATATCACTTTCCTTTTGTAAGCCACCTGGGGTTGAGGTATAAAATCATCTTAAATGACCTTACACTCTTTAGATGGCATTGGTTGAGCTCATTGTTTTCTCTATTGTTTCATGTCATGCACTGACCTTCCCTTGTTAGGATAAATAATAAAAATATTTCATTTATTGGAAAATATAATTATGCAACACTCATAATATGCATGTACTTCCAAAATTAGCTTTCTAATAACTATACTACATCTGTGTAATCAGTTTAAAAATAACTATGGTTTAACATTAAATTCAAAAGATGTAAAATGGTAAGTACATTTAATTTTTTAAAAAGGTTCTCTGTTTTTTTTTAATCTTTAAAACACAACATATTACTGTGTTTCATACATGACATATATTTATATATTGTATAACATTGATTATATTTACATTTATGAATGTAGAATATTATAAGTACACATACAGTGATTGTGTTGGAGAGTAACATAAAAAGCTCTATGAAGTGTATGGATGGTTCATTCCCAAGTTATTCTAGAAATGAAAAAGAAACAAAAATTTAAAAAAAATGTTTTATAAGATGAACATTAAAAACAAATGATTTTTAAAAAAATATATATTAATATGTGTTCTACATAATTATATGTTAATAGTCAATATTTCTTTCTTTCATACTTTACATCTCCAATAAGTACAAAATTTCTCGGTAGAGGACTAGGTTGTGGAGAAAGCACAGTTAAAATCTGTTTTTCCATATCAACAGCTGTAACACAAATAAATCCAAGGATACAAGTTAGCATCACAGCCTCAGGAGTATCGGCATAACTCAATGCAAGAATATAATGTAGAAGATCAGTTGAAATAGTTACAGGTAAAAGAGAAATGTATCTATCAGCATCATTTATTGTGTCAAAAGTAACTTTGCATGTAGGCGAAGATATTCGAAATATTTGAATATCTGAGAATTTAACATCAAATGTATAAGATTTTAGAGAAAATTGCGGTCCATCAAAATACTCCTGGATTAAATAAGAACGTCTATCGCGTCTAGTGGTTTTATTCCGTTCAATTACACCTCTTAATTTGGGTATGAATTTAGCATCTACATTAGGGAGATCATTTTTCAAATCAAAATATAGTCTTCTATCACCAATGACACATAATAAATTTACTTGAAATGATTTAACAGCCAAAATAATAGATTTATATCCCCCGCCTGTAACCCAACCACAGGTATCTATTATTACACCGGAGCACATGGAATTTTGAGAACTTCTAAGACGATGATGTAATGTTTCACCCAACTTTTTAATAAGAAGGAAATATAGTAACAGATTGAATCCTGGACTATTATGCCCAAAATAGTAAATGGAAGATTTATTATCATTGAATCCTTTAACGATATCACCTGGACCATCAATCGGAAGAATACCTATGGTACCAGGAATAGATATAGAACTTTGTCCCACATCTAAATCAACATATAAAGGCTTTCTTCCTAATTTAGCAGCATAATTTAAAAGAGAGCGACTTAGTGTACTTTTACCAACATCAGTAGGACCAGCTATTAGAGCTATAGGCCCTATGGTACCATTATTTTCGGCACGTCTGCGATCTTCTTCAAATGATAGATGAAGATTATAAATGTCATCACGTCGACTTGTAACATATGATTTCAGTCTTTTTCCTTTTAATTTTAATGTGCAACCTTGCCAGCTAGTAACAGCAAATGAAGATGTAAAGTGATATACTTTATTTTTTATCATGTCAACACCAAATATTTCTCCAATTCCATCAACAAGTTCTATAGTCGCACCATTCACTGAATCTTGAATAATGAAGCTCGCTTCTTTGTAAGCATCAATATGAAATGTTTGCGAATGTTCATTTTCCATGTCTACATATATAACATGTTTTGAAGGATAAAGCATTAAAAATATCAACAAACAAAGTCAGTACTTCATCACACTAGAGGAACAACAAACTCTGGGTACAACTGTCCAAAACAAATAAATGTATATTTTGATAGAAACAGATAAAAGGAACAAACAAGACCGGAAGTGTAATGCGCAATTTCGTTGGAGGCACCTATTCCTATAATCTACAAACTAGGGTAGGTTACTTTTGTATTTTTGGCTTTTTTTTGAAAATCGCCAAGTTCATCGTTGGCTTAAACATAATTAATCCTACTAAAAAAATCATTCTTGCTGTAGCGCTCATTCCGTGAGGTTGATTCGTTATCAAGCGGTTACTATTATTACGATATTGAATATTTTTATATTATTGTTTTTTATTGTGTTGAATTGTTTTATTTATACTCTTTTTTCAATTAGTGTGTGGTTCTTAAATAACAAAATTGAAATTTTTTATTGTGTATTAATTTTCCATTTTTTTTATTGAATTATTTTATTTAAGTGGTTACTATTATTGCTATATTGAATTTATTTATAATACTTTTTATTTTTTATTTTTACTGATATATTTTGTAATTATATTTTTGTTTTATTTTATTGTGCTATTTTTTATATTTTATGCTTTGATTTTATGCATGTTTAATTTTTACTTCCAGGGCCTTCCTAGTTTTTGTTAAGTGACTGTTCGATTGTTTTTAGACTTTCATTTTCTGTAATTTTTAAAATAGCGTTTTTTAGATTTTCCAGGTATCTAACATATTTGTAGATAAATTTTATTTTCTGGCTCTGCCGTGGAACTGTCCATTTCACCGATCTCGTCAGTGTTAAATTTTTTTCGAGAAGACATGACCACCATGATAAATCTGTTTAAATATGAGGTAAGTGATTCTATAATATTATCAGATTCCCAAACTTCGTTAATGAGTAATACATATTTTAAAGATCATGAAGTTCGTAGCAAAATCGGTTATGAAAAAGAAAAAAATATATAATAGAGATTCATTTAAATATTTGAATTATTATGATAGTAAAAGTAAAAGATCAATTTGTTTTGGAGGTGCACCTGTTAATGAAGGGTATTTAAAATGTTCTATATTTTGTAGAAATACTTATTTTTCTTCACAATCATTTGCAAATCACCGTAAAGTATGCGAAGGATATAACATTATTAAAAGTGAGAAAATAGAGGAACAAGGGGTGGAAAAATCATTATATGAATGTAGTATCTGCCCCCAAAATTTTTTATATGAATCCCAATTAAAGAGACATATAAAAATATGTTCAGATTTATCTTTGCCTTATCCTTGTCCACATCCTGAGTGTAACTGTAGATTTAGGTATTTAACGCATTCACTAACTCACGGAAGTGAGATTCATGGAATAGATATGACTATAAAGGAATTAAGCTTTACAGATAAGTTAAGTTTTCAATTATGGTTAGAGCACGAAGGAACTAAAACTTTTACATCTTTCAAAAAACATACTGGAAGTAAAAGAAATGAAATTAATGTTTATTCCTATTACAGTTGTCAATTTTCTAAAAATGAAACTTCAGAGACATGTAAAAGAAAAGAGTAGTCGTAGAAATATCAAAGGTTCAATTCCACCAATTGAATGCCCTGCGCGAATAATCGTTTGTGACAATGGCGAAGGAATCAATGTAAAATATTTTTCAAAACACAATCATGAATTGTCCTCAAAACATTAAATTTCAACCAATTAAAAAAACTTGTAGGGAATTCATTAAAGCTAACCTTCAAATAAGTATTGAGAAATCTAAAGTATTAGAATATGTACGTGGTAATAGGGAAATAAGAAATGATCGAGATAAATGTCTCATTAAGGAATCCTTTTTAACAAACAAAAATTTATCATACTATGTTAATTCTTTAAAATCACTTTCCCAGCCTCATAAAAAAGATGCTGTCTCTGTCGATATTATAGTTAACAAACTACAAAAAGAAACTTATAATTGTGTTCTTTTATATAAACCCCAAGGGCAAGATACAGTTTATGGACCAACTAGCTCAAAAATGTTACGTAATAATTCTTTTGCAATTGGCTTACAAACAGCGGAACAAAAAGAAATCATGGTTAAGAACTGTTCGAAAATATATTATGTATCGACTCCACACACCAAACTAATGAGTATGGTAATTTAATTGTACCAGATGAATATGGAATAGGTTACCCAGTTGCTCATTTTATTACAAGTAAATTAGATGCGTTAACAATGTATTGTTTATTTGACAGTTTGAAAGAAAGTGTGCCCAATTTAAAGTGTGCCCATGACTGATGATGATAGAACAACTGGTCCTGCATTTAAAAAGGTATTTGGTGAAGGTGTTAAACATTTGCTTTGCAAATGGCACCTTCATCGCGCGTGGAAAAAAACAATTAAATAATCTTGTTTCTGGCTTAGAAATTAGAAATGAAATTTATGCTTCTTTGGTAGTGCTCTTAGAAGAAACAAATTCACTAAAGTTTAAACAAATGATGGAAAATTTTAGAGTTGCATTTGTTAATAAAGAGCCTGCTTTTATTAAATATTTTGATGATTATTACTATAATAGAACAGATTTATACAGTATGTCACATCGTCAATTTCCACATGCCTATACTGATACAAATATGTATTGTGAATCTTTTCACAATAAATTAAAAACCAGTTATTTTAAACGTAAATTTAATCGCCGAGTGGATAATTTAATCGATACATTGTTAAGAATAGAGAATGATACATATTTATCTCATCAATACAGAATTATAACTGGCACTCCCACCAGTGTTTAACCTCCAACATATTATAAACGCAACAACAATGGTCTAAGGATTCCTGATGGAGATATTTATGTTAAGTCAACAAATTCATGGTTAGTGAAATCGCAGACAAACGGCGATGTATTTTACGAAGTCAAAAAGATTGTGCAAACATGTTCAGATAATGATCAGTGCTATTGTAGGTGCATAAAACAGGCGTGTTTATCTTTGTGCATGCATTTGTATACTTGTGAATGCTCTGATAATCATGCACTCTGTAAACATATTCATAAAATTCATTCCTTAATGGTTCGACAGATCCCTTCCTTTGAAAATATTTATAGTTATAATGAAATTACCGAAGATGTAGAATATATTCCTAGTCCAGTCCCTTCTGTAACCCTTGTAGAAAGTTGCATTGATTCTTCTGTTGAAGAAACATGCGATGATGAAAGAAAAATCCGCGAGACTGAACTTTTACTTGTTAAATTAAGTAGTTTAATAACAAGATAAAGTAGTTATGAGAACTCTTTCGTCATATCTAAGTAGTCATTTAAAAACAATGGTTTCAATGTGTGAATCAGTAAAAGAGGAGGGGAAAGAAATTAAACTTGAAAATTATTTATCTGATCTCAATTTGCCTTCCCAACAACATTTAAGTAAGCAATATACATTTAAACGCACTAGTAGAGTTAAAAATGTGAAAAGGAAAACTTTAGAATATCCTTCCTTACCTGTCAAAAGAGAAACAATAGACCTTTTAAGCTGTAGCCGTTCAGTAATACTAAATTCAAAAAGTGAGTGCAGAAAACTGACTGAATCTTTTACGCCTGAAATAGGCTATGTACCTGATTGTAGTCAAGTTGTTTTATATATACAAGACATTCAACTACGTTTTTTTTAGTTAAAATCTTTGGATACATATATATCAGATGAGGAGGTAAGTAATTTATCGGGGAAAAAACAAATTTTCGTAATGGATGGCTTTACGATAGTATAATTGATGCGTTTAATTTAAAATCATGCAGGGAAAGATTGTTTTGCGGCAAAATGTTACCATACACAAATTCTAGAAAGTGGAGGTAATCTTGGAAACTTTTTCTCCCAGCAAACTTAATGCCCCGGAATTCCTTTTCATCCATATTAATGTCTCTTGTCATTGGGTTTTATTGGTTGCTAATTTAAGTCTGAAGAAGTTAAATTTTTATGATCCCTTAGGTTTTGGAGCTGAAAGTAAGTACGTTAATCTGATAGATTTATGGAGGAAAAAATTAAATATTTTAGTTTGTGAAGAACATGACTGGCCTGTTTCTTATCCTCTTCATGTGAGACAGACTGATAGTATGAATTGTGGTGTTTTCATATCATACTTCACAAAGAGAATATTAGACAAAAAGAACGTTGTTGATACTTTTGATACAAATGAATTTAGAAAATTCATGTATAACTCTATTACAGGTGAGTGTTTAAATAATGTTAAATATATTAGATCCAATGACATTAATGCTTGTTTGCAATGCAAGCAAAATCATACATCAGGTAATATATTTTAATTATATATAAAATGGTACCAGTAAAATGCAATTGTGTGTCCTTTTTTGTTGCATAGAAACATTTATGAAGATGTGCTATTTTTGCTTCTAGTGATGAATCAGCGTTTGATATGCTATAGTTATTTACTTGTTTTATACATGCTTTAAATCAGGGGTGGCCATGCTGTGGGGAAGAGTGCTCCTTTCAATTTTTCCGACAAATAAAGATGTTAAAAGAATTTTATTTATATATGGGATTTTTAAGCAAATGGAACATTTCTTATACAAGTCCAGTAGTGGAAATTTAAAAATAATATAATAAGTAAAGCCAAAGTACAAGTTTTATTAAACAGTCAGTTACTGTTTAATATGGCTCTTAATTTTTTTTATCAAGTCATCCATATTAGAATTAGTACTTGAAGATGCTTACAAAGTTAGATTCTTTTAGGTCTATGTCAGTTGATTGTGAGAAATTTTTGTTTTAATAGTAGGTTCGTTATAGGAAATATTTATTCACAAACATGTGTTGGTACAAATATTTAATACTCAATATAGTTCAGATAACTCTAAGTTGAAAAATATTCTTCATATTTGCATTTCTGTGTAGTATAGTGTGGTAGGTCAATAATTTCGATTTGGATACGATGTGTGTATCAAATAGCATCTTCTAGAGAAATTAAAAAGAGATTTGTGAACAGATGAGTGCCTTTTTTTTTATCATCTCGGAAAATCATTAAACCTTGTACTGAATTAATCATGCAAAATAAATATTAAATTTTTAAATACATTATATAGCTGGGAGCATTTTTAAATTTCGTAAATAGTTCCTGCAATAATATGAAATGTTTTAAACTTTTTACTCAAAAATAGAGACAAAAAAAGTAAAAATTTATTCACACAAAAACATACATGACCAACTAGGGTCAAAATAAATATTTTTCCTGTTTCTAATCTTAAACTTAAATTATTTAGTTATCCTGTAATATCAGTAGGATAATCTAAAATAGGGCAGTTCATTGTTTTCTTCCGGATATTTGTAACACAATCCCTAAAATAACAAAATAAAGTGAGATCGTTTCGAAAATCAGAGCACACAATAGTGTGTTCTTTACATGATACAGTTTTTTTATGGTAAGTCAATTAAGTGTGTTTAAAATAAATTTTGAGGATTTATTTATTTATATAATCTTGTTTCAATAAAACGGTAAAAAAAGGTTTTTCATTTTTGTATTTTTAATTTTCTTAAATTTTTCAGTAAATCTTCGCGTGCCACTGTTATAACTTTGCCATGCCGCGGGTTGTCCACCCCTGCCTTAAATATTTAGGATTTTTCAGGTTGCTTATCATTTGTTCTGTGTATCAAACCAGATGAATGGTGTAAATATGTTCGCTCATCAGAAATTCTTGAACGACTTTTGATTTTATGAAATAAATGCTAGATGGGATTTCCAGCTGTGGTGACATTATGTATATTACTACTGCATCACAGTAGTGAAAGACTTCTAAAGCATCAAAAATTTTTACAAACTAATAGGTAAGTATTATGTATTAAGAGAAAATTTGTTAATATATTTTTTAGTTAAAATAGCACTTTCTTTCTATACTATCTGCTTTTTTAAGACTACCATCAATGTTCGTTACATGTAACTTTACGTCGGTACAATCCAAAATCGTTCAAAAAAATGTGGTTTGAGTTATGAAAAAAGTGGCATATTCCATCTTATGCCAAAATCGTACAACAAAAAATAACGAGTTTTTTCTTAAATTGGAAAACATTTTAAAAATTAAGAAGAATCAACTATACAAGTTCAATAAAGTATGTAATTTTTAACAATGGTTTATATTGAAATACATATTTAATACAAAATACATTTTTTTTAAAGAAAACAGCTGTTTTATAAAATAAAATTAAGAATGTTTATTGATTTATATTTTTAAAAAGGATAAAAATTTTCATTTTAAAATGTACTAGAAATTATAGAAATCAATTATTTCTTCGATACTTGTCATAGTGAGTGCGTTTGTTATGGCGAGATTCCTCTAATGGACTAAATTCATGACGGTCACATGATAATATAAACACGTGTTCTATACATTGAATTTAAACGGACAATAAACTAGCTCGTACTTTTTTATTCTATTTGTAAAACTTTGGTAAAATTTCAAATTGTTCAGTTGGGTAAAGATGCTCAAGAGTTATAAAAAGAAATTTCTGCAAAAAGATTTTAAAATTTAAAAAAAAAAAGTCTTGTTTTTATACATGTACGTTTAAATAAAGTGAGACAATATTAATTTAAAAAAAAAAGTTTCTGTAAAAGCGTAATTTGGCAACAACGAAAGTGCATGAACTGTGTGTGTGATTTGCTGAAAATAGATAATTGCATTTATCGTGACTATGACGTCACATGT